>JAWNON010000004.1:8332500-8472500 GCA_035045945.1 Drosophila anceps | reverse complement strand
GACCAGTTCCAAATAGTAAACCAAACGCACAAACTCCAAGCCAGGCGCCGATATCTCTGGCATCTCGTGCCTATACAAATGCTGACGCAGCAGTGCGGCAATTCGTAGAAATGGCAAACACAACGATTGCAACTGCAGCTCCATTGACTTGAGATTGGGCTCTGTTTGACTGCTACTGCTGTTGCCAGTTGCGCCTGCTGTTGTTGTATTGGTGTTAGTGCTGCTGCTGCTGCTGCTGGTGCTAGGCAGGCTGTCACGTCGCAGATGCGTTAGGCGATTCGTTTGATTCAGCACCAAAGCCATCGCTCGACCCAGCTCCGCACAGCTTTGCGCTGAGCCAAAGCGGGCGCTGCTGCTGCGACGATTGCTGCTACTCCCACTGCTCCCACTGCTGCTGCTGTTCCCTGCTGTGGCTGCGGCTGCTGCATCTGTTGCAACTGCTGTTGCTGTGGCGGGTGAGCCAACTGGGGCTGTTTCGCTGCCATAATTGGCCAAAATGTGATCGCACTCGAGTTCGGTGAGCGTAACGCACAGTTGCACAACAATCTGATAGTAAAGCAGATTGTACATGACCTTGACCATGCAGGTGAAGTAATCTAAGAGACAGAGAAAGTGAGACCTTTAGTAATTATAGTTGGAGGCGTTGCATCAACTTACCCTGATCGAGATGCAGCGGTGCTAGCAAGATGAATTTGAGCAATAGCGCTATGGGATCCGCCAGCAGACTGGGAATTACCTCGCGGCAATGCGTGGGCAATGGCTCCGTATCGGTGACCGGCATGCCGGCCAGCGAAGCCCAGCTGCTCCACAGCGGCCATTCGACCAGGACACGCACATGCACCGACAGCACATGCAACAGTGGCACAATGCAATCCCTTTTCGGCTTGTACCGCGTCGCATTCGACGAGCACAGCGATCCGCCCCGTTGTATTATCTCTGCCTCCAGATTGGTGCGCGCTATCGATGTCACAAATATGAACAGCTTCCGAAATGTGATCTTCGATGATTTGACCTTGCGCTGCGCTATGTTGGTCATCACCTTCATGGCATGACCCATGGCCTCTGTTAGTTTTGTTGGCTGCTAAAATGAAAGAATTATCAAAATAGTATTCAAATGTTCAAATATTCCCAAATATATATATATTTTTATATTTATCCAATTTCTCTCTATTCCATTTCGATTCTCTTCTCTTTGACATCATCTCCTTAACATATTTAACTTAACATAGATTTAACAGATTCTGTTAAGGTTATGTGAGCAAATGAATCAATAGAATTCAAACTACATTTGTGTGCAGAACTCTTTTTATCTCAGATCTTTTATCTACAATGTAACTTATCAAAGATCGTTGTTATCTTTCCCTTATCTGAATATTTATCATTTTTCCTACCTATTGTAAAATATAATTTTAACAGCAATGTCAAGAACGGCTTCAATGCTTCCTGGGTTTGTTCTCTGAGTGTGACCTCTTTCGATCTCCCTCTCTTTCTCTCTCTCTCTCTTTGTATTCCTCTCTACGTATCTCTCTGAATCTTTTTATCTCTATTTATTTTTACATCTCTCTTTTTCTCTCTTCCCTCTCTATCTTTTACTCTTTCTATCGATATTTCTATTTCTATTTCTCTCTTTCTTTCTATCTTCATTTCTATTTCTCTCTCTTTCTTTGTCTATCTCTTACTTTGTCTCTTTCTCTTTGTCTATCTCTTACTTTTTCTCCTTCTCTATCTCTCTCTCTCTCTCTTTCTCCGTCTCTCTCTCTCCATCTGTCTCGCTCTCATCTCTCTCTCCTTCTCTCTCTCTCCGTCTCTCTCTCTTTCTCCCCGTCTTACTTAACCTATATCTCTCTCTCCGTCTCTCTCTCTTTCTCCCTGTCTTACTTTACCTATATCTCTCTCTCTAGAGTTTTTACAATTACCGGTATTGTTTCGTTCTCCTTGATCAGATCCGTGAGATCGGCGACTAGTTGCTCGAACGGCTGATTGCCGGAGCGGACCAGATGCGTTGGCCTGTCCAGCTGTGGACTGAGTGGAAGCACAGAGTTTGATAGCTGCCGACAGACAGGACAATAGAACTCGCCACGATCCTGCACGGGCTGACGTTGCGTCGTATAGAGCGTCTTCAGATACGCCTCCAGGCAGCTGAGATGCACGTGGTGGCCGCACGACTGCACATGCACGCCATTGTCATAGGCCATGTTATTGGATAGGTACCACGACTCGTCGCCAAATTTGAGGCTGAGCAGTTCGGTGCGTCGGGTGAATTCGCTGGCCAAGCGCGTGCTGTGGGCCAAACGCTCTTTGTCCGTATCATTTAGGGGCAGGGGCAGACGTTCGGCGATGCGACGTCGATGGCCAACGATGCCGCTCGACTCGACCAAGACCACAAGGCCGATGGGATTCGTTTCAGTGCTGGCCGTTGTGCAATTGCAAATGATGCAATCGTATTCCTTTTCCCTTGGCTGCTCCTCGTACATGGCCTCTTCGTCCTCATCCTCCGCTCCAAAGTCCATATTGTTGGCCGCCGCCGCGGCCGATTGCATAAACTGTTTCTGCTTATTGGCAAAGTCCTGCATCATCTTCTGTTGTCGCTCCCGTGCCTTCTTGCGGCGCTCCTCCTTCTCCTTGGTCTCGCGTGCACGCGCCTCCGCCTGCTTCTCACGCTGATTGGGCCACAATCGAGCGCGTATATCATCGATGCTTTGCGCACACTGCTCATCCCTTGTCGCGATTTTGCGCAGCAGATTCCCAATGAAGAAGGGTCCGTCGCCGATGCGTGAGTTGGACACTTGGATGTTCTTATAGTTATAGCTAAAGTGATGGCCACGCTCGGCAAGCGCAGTGCTCGTCGAGGTGCTCGCCTCATTACAGTCCACATCCATGGGCAGGGACGAGGTCATGGAGCTGCTGCTGCTGCCACTTCCGCCATCGCTGAGCGAGAAGCTGTCCAAATTGCCGCTGAGCTGTGAGTGCAGCTTGAGCAGCAGAGACAATATGCTCTCGTCCATATGCAGTTCATCCTTGTTGCCGGGGCCACCGATGGCAATGTCAACGGTGCGTTTGCGTCCGCCACTTGGATCGTAGGTCATGCGACCGCCGGCACCGACAACAGCGCCGCTACTCAACGCATTCGATGGCACCACGTCCATGTTGCTGCTGGGCACAGCCACTGGCAGACGCACCCGCTGGAAGGGCAACAGCATGCCGCCCGTTGGCGTTGTGGGTGAGAACATTTCATTGGTTGTGCTTGTGGAGCCAGTGTGACGTGGATCACGCTCCCTATCCCGATCTCTATCCCTATCTCGATCCCTATCACGATCGTCGTTCATTACTGCCGCTGCGGTTGCTGCAGATGTCGTCGTCTCGGCAAGCAGGAGATCACGTCTTATGGCCACTTCCATGCCGCTCTCGGGCAGCGTTATCTGTTGCAATGGGAAATGATGAAAATCAGCCGTTGCCGGACTCATGTCCATTGCCGTATCATGGCCATCGGCATCTGTGCCATCCGGCTGTAGTAAAACGACGCCCGTTTCGGCAACCACCGATAGATCGGGCACCAATGCCACCTCCATACGCATACGTGTGAGTGCATTGCTGTTGCGCGACGGTTGCGCACGTGCCACACTCATTGCGCCCGATGACTCGTCCAGATCATCCAAGCCATAGCTATCGCCGATCATACGCATCGCTCCCGTATCGACATCAAAGTCCAGATCTGAGAAGAACGGATTCGAGCGATAGCTGGACGTGGTGACTTGTGGATCACGCGACTTTAGCGAAACCTTTGACACCACATGTCGCAGATTGCAGCTGAGATTATCCGTGGGATAGCAATGGAAGAGCTTGGGCGGCTCGCGTCGATTGCCGCCATAATAGTAGCCAGACTTATGCTGCGGATCACACTCGACCATGGCAACGGGTGAGGCGCCAGCGGCGCCAAATGAATTCGACGATGTGCCAGCTGCTGTTCCTGCTCCGGCTGCATTTATATCGCTGCTCGTCTCAACGGCGATCTCCAGCAGAAATACGGCCAAGGCGAGCAGATGCTCGGATACATCTCGCGTATGCACGGCCCGAAAGAAGATCGACAGTATGGTCGAATGGAAGAGACGGGAGTTGAGAATTCTACAGGGATCGGTGAATGAGCTACCCACTGGCAACGGCAATCGAAATGGTGGCCATAGATTTCCACTGGCTGGCATTTTATCCTTGGACTTCACATAGTTGGTGAAGCGATCCAGCGACGATTGAAAGTCACGCCGATGGACAGCGCGCAGCAGCACATGTAACGGATCGTAATATTCCTCCCACACCTCATCGATGGGCGTGAAGAGACCCTGTTCCAGATTCTCTGACCCGCTCGATGGTGCCTTATATACGGATAGCTTCTTGAGGAACGTCTCAAAGTTCTTAGTGTGCACATTGCCCGAACGCTCGGGCATCAGTTCAAGCAACTGTGAATGCGTCTTATTTTCAGTTGCCAATAGGGCGCTAATCTCAATAATGCATTGCGTTGCCTCATCGTTGCCCAAATTGGTGCGACTCGTCACCAGGGTGGCCAGGAATGTTAGAAAGCCCTCTAGCATCGATGATTGTTCCGGTTTTTGCGGTTGCTTCAGTGGCGCCGTTTCCAACCATTGACCCACATCGAACAATTCGATCGTATTCTGCAGAAAGAAATATTGCGACAGATTTGTGGCGCAAATTTGCAGAAAGAATAGATCCATGTCGGCCATGGAATTGCAAAAGTTCGCTTGTATATAGGTCATCGCTTGGCCCTTGATTTGCAGACCGTTGCGCACCCATTTTCCGGCAAGAATTTCGTAGAAAAAGCTCTAAAAAGAAATAAAATACATACATAAGAATGAGATAATTGAAAATTTGAATAAGAATTATGATGTCGATTTGTTATCATTAAATGCTTAATATTCTTTAACGTGTGGAATAAACGGGAAAGCCCCTTATATGCATGCCCATAAAAATATATAGCGATGGCAATCGAAATCATAACAACTCAAGTCGATAACATAGCAGCCGAAGACATTCAAAAAACAATAAATATACCAAAATTTTGATATTGTTATCGATAAGTCTTAACGAGCGCATTTGAACGAATTATTCAAAAGTACATTTTTCAACAGTGTGGCAGCACTGCAACAGCCGATACGCATGTTTGTTGTTATTTGTATGTTATTGTTTGTTCACTCGCACTTACGCGTTGACCAATGCTATTCGCATGCAACTGTAAAAATTTAACAAAGAGAAAATGTCTTCAACGTCAAAAGAAGTAAAGCAACACAAACTAAGCTAACGGTGAGAGCAGCCAGAGACAGAGACTGAGCCACAGATAGAAGCGACCGCTGTTGCCGCCATTCGCGTTTTGTCTGTCAACTGACGCAGTTGCGTGAGCTGTAGTTGCTAGGGCAGTTGTTGCTATTGCTATTTTCTTCAGTGTTCGTGTTTATTTGTTCTTGTGTCAGTATTTCTGGTTTGATTGCAAAAACAAAAAAAAAACTTGAACGAGTCAGCAAATAAACAAAATCATGCAGCTGCTGCAGTTAGAAACAAAATGGGCAACACTGTCGATGCCGCTGGCATTGTTGTTGAGTTTGCTGATACTTCTGGGTGGCCAACCGACACCAACAGAGGCGGTCATTGAGGATGTATTGGATATTATACATATTGTTAAAGAGGTGACCACCGGTGTCCTTAAGGCCTGGGACATTGTACAATCATCGCCATTAGCGGCCAATATTGAATTTCCGCTGATGCGTGAAAAGCAGCGTAAAGTGCTGCAGCGCTTGAAGGAGGTCAGCAGACAGATTGATGAGACGGAGGCACAGGTGGGCTAAACACGAATTTAAAACATACTAATCTAAATAATCATATATGCATGTTAAAATTGCAGCACTCGCAGTATGTGGCGCTGGCCATTGAGTCCGTTAACAACTTCATTAGCAACAATGTACCGTTAATGGCAAAAATGAACGATATATCGGATACGATGAATCGCATTTCGTCGCGTTATCAGCAAATGCAAAACTACGAAATGCATAAGGACAAACTAGAGATGAGCACACTGATCACGTTTGCTGAATGGACCGTATCGCCCAACGCCCATTCGGTGCATCATCTGATGGATCGATTACATTTAACGCTGCTGGGCAATGGCAACGATGATAAGCTGTTAAATTCATCATCGAGCAATTTGCTATCCCAACTGGTGGCCAGCTATGAGGTAACCTAAACGATGCAAATTCCAATTCAAAAAAATAACTTGTGCATGTGAATTTGACTTCCTACATGGATAGATGGATGGATGAATGAATGAATGAATGATTCATCGCATTGAGCTGGGTTAGTTAGTTAGTTGTTGTTGACGTTAAAACGTTCCCAGAAATGGATCCAATTGAACTCGACTTTCCGGTCCACTCGTTAAATGTTTCTCGCCTTTTGCCTTTGTGTTTATTTGTTCTTTATTTTGCCAATTGGGCAACCCCAAAAGAAAGTCCATAACTTGAACCGCGGCGTCAGCAGCGACGTATTACTCATCACCAGCAGAAACAACGGAATGTAATGGAACGGGACAGACACACAAAGCAAAGCTAAAAGATGAGCCACACTCCACTTACGCACACACAGACACAAATAATCACAACTACAAGCGCACGCATGCGAATTAGCAGCAAATTTCATTTATTTAATCAAAATGCTGAAGGTGCTGCGAAAAAAAAAAAACAAACCAAATAAATTTGCAAAAGCTGCCATTTATACACACACAAGCTGCATACATGAATATCTATTTACATACGCATACTCTGAGGTCAAAGGTCTCATCTAACGTAAACAATGTGTACAAACAAACAAACACCAACAAAACGCGACTTGTTTGAGAATTGAGAATAGGGCAATGCAGCTGCGCTGCCCCCAACAGCGCTTCAGCATGTCTTTGTTTTCTTTTTTCCTTTAATGCATGTCATGGTGGTGGCACACAAGAGAGAGAGAGACAAAGAAAGCACGCGTGAGAGCAGTGAAGCCGGAGTATGAGTGCAAGTGCGAGAGACGAGCCAATTGTCGTGTCTATACTACAGCTGATAGTGCGACCATAAATATGTAACTGTGACGTCATGACTATCGATAATAATTTAAGGTTGAGCAGGTGCACACAGCTGATCGCGTGCATTGTTGCCCGACTCCGCCCCTTTGTGTCGTAAATGTTATCAGATTTAACCAAACGTCCAGTAGAGCGCGCTCGCGCTCTCTCTCTCTCTCTCTCACTCAAAGCAGTGTGCGAAAAGTGCACTTGTGTGTGTGTGTGCGTAACAGCAGTCATTTATCGTAAGCTTAAACCGCTCCATGTCTGGCCAAACAATGAAAAAAAATCAAAGCTCAGAGACAGCTATTTTTTTTTTACGAACTCTCAACGACGTCGACGAACACTAGACGTAGAGAAAAACGACAAGAACCATGCAGTATACAATACGAATACTAAAAAAAAAGTGCTTGAAAGCGGCTCAAGGGGAGTGACGAACACAGTGAGCGGGAGTAAATTCTGATTCTGAATGTGTGAGCGACACACACATACATATATGCACATACACATACAAATATATATTTATATATACAGCACGCGTTTCACAAAAGTCAGCAGGGCGGCTGAAAGCAGCAAACAGTAGCAAAACAACCAGCAACAGCAACGACACAGAGCTAAAAAGTGTTCGAGCGTGTTCAAATTCAAATAAATCGCAAAAATCAAATAATGCAAAAAAAAAACGTAATTAAAATTAACAAATTACACTGCGTATGCTAGTGTGTGTGTGTGAAGGGCGAATATACATACATACACATATTTATGTATGCACATGCATGCACACATATGCATATTAAAAACTGAGTGGCTGCCTTTGTTTGAAAAGGCTGGCAACGCTGATTTGCTGCTTGCTGCTGGTCATTTTGGCACGCGGCACAAGTGATAAAACAGAAAAAAAGGAAGAAAGAAGTCAATTGTTTCTTTTTTAGAAAAGTGGCGAAAGATAAACACTAAGTTCTTGGAAAACCGTTTAATCACAGAAGTTGTTGAACTGCGTAACACATAATGTCAACGATAATGTTGTTGCTGCTGATGCTGATTTTTGTTGGCGCTGGCGCTGGCGCTGCTGCGCAGTCAGCATATGTGCATCGCACTCCAATGACTGAGGTGGATGCCCTGCGCACCGAATATTTCAGTTTGGAGCGTGCGCTCTGGATCTATTTGAATAAAACGGCAAATAGCCAAAACAACAAGCAGACACAGTTGCGCAAGGTGTACGATTCGCATCGCAACTTCATCAATAAGCGTCAAATGGGCCGTGACTTTGCGAGTGAGAAATATCAAATCATGCATCATTTCGAATGGAATCAACTGGAGATGAAATTGATCGAACTGAATCGTATCTTTGACTTCTATAAGGTACCATCATTAAATGGCACATACCAAGGCCAAGGCTAAATAAAAACATTATAATTTTCAACCGATTCTCAATTCTTATCAGAACACACTAATGAAACCAGTCTCGAGCGATGGACTGGAGGAGCTTGCCGTATTGGATTTAACCAACACAGTGTTGCGCAACGATAAGCATTTTTCGATGTCGCAAATATTCCAAACAATTGAGGAATATATGGTCAAGCAGGCACTTTACTACAGGGCAATGATGGTTAGTTAGCTTGCATTTGCTAGAATGGAACGGCAAACACATGGCAAATTACTTCAACTCGCTGTCTCTCTCTCATGCACAAGTGTTTTCATACGCTTATCAGTCAGCCCCATTGGCTTGGGTTTGTTTGCACCCTGCAGCACGCAATAGCTGCGCGACAAAGCGGAAACGGAATGATGACATTGTTTTTATTTCTATAGAATGTAAATAAAACAAAATGCGAGAGGGAGAGTGAGAGTGAGAGATGGAGAGCGGGACGCGCAAAAGCATGTAGCAGCATTTTAATTGGAACGTATGGCAGGTCATAACAGTAATTGAGATGTGCCATCGATAACGTAAACAGCAGCTTTAGTGAAAAAGAGAGAGACAGAGATAGAGAGAATGTTTGCTTTTGCTTTTTTCTTTCTTTCTTCAAATAATTGGAATTTATAACACAACTCAGCTGTGTTATCGGTATTATTGAGTGCACGTAACCGAATACCGTTTGTTCGAATTGCACGCAAATATTTATACAGATTTATTTTGATACACTTATATAAATTTGCAGGTATCCGCGGAACAAATGTGCCACACCAAACAATCGGCTCAACAATTTGTGTATTCACTGTACACAGATATCGCACTAACCGAATTGAAAGGCTACACAATGATGGAGTTTTCATGGATGATGCTGCGCGTCTATGGCCGTGGCAATTTCTCACAGGAAGCTGAACTGATGCGCCGCGACTATGAGAAGCGCACAGAGCGAACATTGAAGCTACTCAAAGAGGTGATGCGGCGTTCCGATCGCATTGTCTGGAGATGTGATCCCGATCGTTTTATACTAAACAAAAACTATGATGAGGTGACACGCCTGCTGCAGGGCTATATTGAGAACGAGGTGGATCTAAATTCAGATGAGACATGCCGTGAGACATGCTCATTCTATCAATCGACTCGCAGCGAGGGCTGCTTCAAAGAATACTATTGCTCGCGACAACCCAAGTGTACGGGTCGCCTCTACGCCTGCCAGTTTGTTGACTCCGATATGTGGGTGTGTCCGTCGGCCATGAACAGCACACGTCGCTATGAGTATATCGAATACGAGAATGGACGTGTGCTCGGACAGCGTCAGAAGTGTGTGCGTGGCACCACCAAGGTGGATAGCTGGTGGCGCTACATCTTCTGGCATTGCAGCTACTGTTTCTGTCTGTGCGACGAACAGGGTCTGAAGTCGGATCGTTTCTTCAATCTACGCGAATCCCTGGCGGATATCAAGCAGAACAAGTGAGTGCACACAACAACATTAAATAATCTTTCGTATATATATATATATATAACATTTATTTGCTGTTCACAGCGTTGTCACCGGCCTGCGTTTTGTGAAACGGAATCGTGTGTTCCATCTGCAGATACAGGAGGGTCAACTGCTGCCACGTGGCGCCATCAATGAGTCAACTTTGTCGTGGAAGCCCGTCGATGAGTACAAAATTTTTGATCGAAATGTTGCCAAAGGCATTGACTATCACACATTGAGCTATGAGAGTCGTTCCATTGATTTGGATGACATCATGAAAACGGATGACAATAGTTTTGTGGTCACCGGTGTACGTTTTCGTGTACTTGGTGCCCATCTCAATCTGGAAGCGCGGCTCACTGAATTCGATTTCAAGAAGGGCGAATTGATACAGCCAGAAGTGAATAGCGTTTGGCAATCGAATGACAATACCGATGTTAGCGGTGTACGCAGGTGAGAGTGATAGCAAACACAAATATCCAATCTTTTTCTTTTTTGTTTGTTTGTTGTCAATTAACACCACTTTCTCGCAAATTCCAGACAAAAGATTAACATCTATAATGCTGATGTGCCCACGAGATCGGTGGTCACCTCATTGCCCATATCCAAGCACAATCAATATATCGAATTTGTCAATTCGGGCTTGGACAAGGATGCGGCGCAGAGTACGGTGCCATTTATGGATATACAGGATGTTGTGTCACAACCGCCGGTGCCATTGGCCGGCATCGGTCTCTACTATAAGGGGCGTCCCGGCTATGGTGGCTTTCTGGCACCCAAAATTATCACCTACGACTTTACACCACACGTTCAGGTGCCAAAAAACTTTAACTAGATGCTGATTGTTCGTTGATATTGTAGAACAACATGTCTCTCTCTCTCTCAGATAATATAATTATAGCTTTCTATACAGACAAATATATATATATATATATATATATATATATGTGTGTGTGTAGGTGTACATCTAATTGCTGCTTATCGATATTACACAACAATCTACTGACAGGTACACAAAAAAAAAACGAATTGGAAATTTTAGTTCTAAAAAACACACGTTACCTATTGGCATACAAAAAAATACATAGGCCTATGTAACTAATAAAACAAAATAGAATAAAAAAGAAGCAATTTAACCATTTTTTTTTTTATTCAAACAATGAAATCCGTTGCCGATTGCGATGTTGGCGCTTATCGATAACAATGATAACTTTTGCCAGGCACATTGAACTAACACGAAAAGTTCTGTATAAATCATAGTAAAAATAGATTCAGCAGCCTATATTATATAAAGAAGACATACAAACTAACTATAGATATCTTTTTAAGAGCAAACACTTTAGAGTTTTCTTTGAAAATTTGAAATGCTCGAAAGAATATCGATAAAAGTTCAACTTGGCATAGTTAAGATCTTTATAAACTAAGTTTTATTAGAGATTTACAAATAAGAGTTTTATA
Source organism: Drosophila anceps (assembly GCA_035045945.1). Lineage (NCBI taxonomy): Eukaryota > Metazoa > Arthropoda > Insecta > Diptera > Drosophilidae > Drosophila > Drosophila anceps. The sequence goes on along the minus strand of JAWNON010000004.1, from coordinate 8,461,073 downwards.
ACAATTCCATAAAGCTGTAGAAGCTTACTATAGTATACTATATTGTATAGCTTTCTATAGTATTTATAGCTATCTATAGTATCTGTAACTTTCTATAGTATATAGAAATATGATTTCGAGTAGTGAAAATGTGAAAAACTCTAATCGACTGTTGATTCTCAGCAAAATATATATATTTATCAAATATTTTTAAATGTTTTAGAAGTGCTGTAGCCGATTTTACAAGCATTAGGACAGTATTTGACTTCAACTATTTTATAATTTTTGAAAGTGCACCTCAGAAGGAATATTAATTTGTAAGACTTTTTAAAGTCCATTTACAAATTGAAAAAGCTAGAAATATGTACACAAAAAAGACAGTTATAGAGATATACATGATGGGACATATCTTCTTTCGATTTGTATTTGAGAAATAATTTAAGAATTTGTGCCCGCAGTTCATATGACATAATTCAAAACAGTTTATACAATGAAGCTTACAAGCTATATAGATATATATATATACATATGTATATACACATCTTTGATATATTGGAATAGCGTAACTCACCTGCACACGCAATGGATGTATCATTAGCAAAGGTAAAATGTCGGGACGTGAGGGTAGTACATCGCTGAGGCTGATGCCCATTTTGGTAACGGCTTGACAGACAAAGGCGGCTAAATACCGATGCAGCGGAAAATGAAATGAGGCCTGCATCATTTCCTCCTGCAGCAACAAAACAAGGAAAGAAATTATAATTAGCAATGTTGAATGTGAAAAGGAAATGACAACATTTGAATTGTACCAGCGACAATTTGGGCTCCCTGAAGTAGATCGAGTCTAGCCATTCGTGCAGCGTTGTCACACAGTAGTTAATGATCTTTTTGGCCAGATGGGCATGTGTGCCATCCTGCAGATGAGATATGATGGACCACATGGGATAGGCGCTTGCCTCCAGCTCACAGGAGAATGCCGCATAGTAGCTATTCGGCTCGAATTCAACATGCGATGCCGTCTCTCTCACATTCACATTCATGCCCTGCAACATTTGCAGGAACTGAAACCACATATCAATGAGATTATCATCGCGCAGAAAGACCAGTGCGACAGATTCATGCGATAGGACATTATTGAAGTCCGATACGAGTGGCCAATAGCAATGATCCTTCATCACCTGGCGTGTGCAATCGATCACAAAATGAAAATTCTTTGAGGGATCTGTTAGAAAAAAGAAAAGATATGGAATGAGCAATTTGTTTTTGATTGATTGATGGATTAATTGCATGCATTACCGTGCAGCGTATTTTGAATGAGTATCTTGGACATCATCAGTTTTAAACTGATTATCATCACATGCAACAGCGACAGCTCGTTGACCATTTTCAGGGCCAAGCTCTCATTGGAGAAGAGCTGCACGCTCATATGGACAACCCGATTGCTAAGCGTATCCGGATCTCTGGACATTTCAAGCACCGATGGAATGCGACTGTAGTGCATCACAAATGTTCGGGTCAGATGTTCCTAAAAGTGGACAAGAAACCCAAATCATTTATTATTCAAATTATACTAAATACGAAACACAAAATGCAGGGATGTGCTCACCTTGTAATCCTGATCGGGCAACATGTTGAGCAGAAAGCAGACCAGTGTTTGTGGAAATTCAAATTTGAATGTCCAAAATATGAATTCCTCGAGCAGTGTGGTATGCACCAGCTTCTTGCCTAAAGCTGGCAAATCGCGATACTCATCGGGCGGTTCGGGATTGGGAAATCGATTGACCGCGTCCTCATACTTCTCACGATTGGCCTTGAGAAAGCGTCCGTTGCGAGTATCCTGGCAGGGTGTTTCCATAAAATATGAATAGACATCAGCATTGATTAGCGTACGGGTCATCACTTTGCGCATTATCTCGCCCATATTATTCAAATCGATTAGCATATTGGCGAAAGCCTCGCACGAATACGATGTGATGGCGGGCACCTGCAACGAGGCATCGCTGTGCTCCCGAAAATGTTGCAGCAGACGGAACAACAGCTTTGGCATGATTGCCTCTGCAACGGCCAACAGATTGTTGGGCACCGGTTCTCGATTGACGCGATTATTGATGCCATGATCACTGCAGAATCCTTCCGCCTTCATCACCGATGTATCGCCGCAATCACAGGCACCGCCTGCCTGTGACAAGAACATGTTGAAGTCATGGTTGGCATGATTACCCTTCTTGAAGCAGTCGCGACATATAGACATGCATGGCGAAATGCCGCAGGTGCGACACCTGTATGCAACCACATGAGGCACCCAGACCAAACCGCATTTGGCGTGGTTATCGTAACTGCGAACTGTAGAAAGCATTTTCAATTAGTTTTTTTTTTTTGTCACAAGTAATGACGCTCGAATTGTAATAAACTAATGCTCTCATGTATGTACGTTGTCGATATTTGCTCAATTGACTTAAAAAACACCGATAGGGCTGTTGTCCTAATCGAGTGACAAAAATGGCATTTGGTTACTTTTTAAATTTGAACTGATTCGTTATTATCGATTTGCAATTGAATTGAATTTAAATGCATGCTTTATCGATACTAGTATCGTTTGTTTTAGTGCCTATCGCAAGCAGCAAAATAACCAGTGCTAACGATTCAGCCGTTTGTGTAGTTGACTAAAAGCAAAACTATCTGATTTTTTTTTTCTTAATTGTTGCTACACAATAGTTAGTCACTATAATGTTTTTAAGCTATAATAAACCTTATCATTTTTTTTTATATACATTTATGTACATATGCATATATAGAGAATATGTTCTCAACTTCCCCCGCTGAAACTAGCTTTTTTTAAAGCCAAAAGCTGTCAGCACTGGTGACGATAGAGCACTTTGCATAGCTCACACGTTGGGCGTGATCAACCGCCCAGAGACGAAAAACCGCCTGTTGTTGATGTTCGTGTTGTTGTTGCTGTTGTTGACGTTGACGTTGACGTTGTTGTTACGCTCTTTTTATTGATTTGATTAAATTCCAAAAATAAATATGATGCACTCATTGCTGTTTGGCATATTTAATGTGTTGCGTGACTTGTCTTTGGATTTTCTTTGGCTGGGTCTCGGCAAAACAACAAAAAAAAGGTCAAATGTAATGCGGAAGGCAAACAAACGAAAAAGGGCAACGCAAATAACAACGCAGCAAAACTGTAAAATTGATTGACAATTTTGTAAAATGACCAGGCAATGGCGATCGACAAGTTGCCGTGCAACTCTGCGTATGCCCCGCCCCTTTCCCACTTGCTGTCTTTTTTTTGATGACAAAGTTCGATTAAATAGCCATTTGATGATTTTTGTATTTCTTTCAGCAAATTGAATGAGCAAATGCAATTTATACTGCACACACACGCAGCTACTTATATGTGTGCGAGCAGTAGCAACAACAATAACGGTCGGTCAACAAGCAATTGCAAGGCCCAAAAGAGAGTAGCATGAAAAAGTAGAACAAGAGCGAGCGAGTGACTGAGTGAGTGAGCGTGTGAGCGAGCGAGCGAGCAAAATGTATGCAGATTGCACCGTGGTGCCAAAGCCGGCATTTGTAATGTAAATTGTTCGTGCGATATTTATGAACATAGCTTTCGCTCGTTCTGTATCTCTGGCGTTGCCTGCCTGCCAGCACTGCACTGTGCATGAAACATGGCGTGTGTCAACACAATTGTCAAATCAACAACAATGACGGTCAATAAACTTTTCCCAGTGTACCACCTTACATGTGTGTGTAGAGACATTACCGTATGTGTGTGTGTGTTTCCATGGCACTAGCACGTAGCGTTTGCATTTGCAATTTTGCAATTGTTTGAAATGATTTTCTTATTTGCGCATACACACACATACACATAATCAAGCTTCTTGCTAAATTAAAGCAGAAAAAAAGAAACATTTGCAAAAAAAAGAGAGCAAAACAATCGCTCTCTTTAACAAGGGTGACCAGACCACTCAATCGCATTTTTTTGTACGCACACACTCACATATATATATAAATATATGTACATACATACGCAGTTGCGTTTATTTGGACGGCTGCTGCGGAAGCATTACGCAAGGCAAACCGAACAACAGCTGACAGGCACAAGGTGCAACAGCTAGCCATGTGCGTGTGAGTGTGTGTGTGTGACAAGTGGGACAGCGACGGCCATTTGGGGGTTGCCAATGTTCGCGACGCACTCTGCCTGGCACAATGTAAATAGATAATGTTGCCAGATTAAATGTGTGCTAAATAGGCTGAACTTAACGAATGTAAATGTCTTTTACTGAGTATGTTTATATGTATGTGTGTGTATGTGTTTGATTGGGTTTTATGTTCATTTATATATATAATTTGTTTGTGTTGTTGTTGCTTGTTACCATGGCGTTGCACTGTCACGCTGCTTGCACCTTGCTTTTACTTGCGTGCCATATACCATGCCCTACACACACACACACACACTCAGCGCAGTTTTCAGGGGCAACGACTTGCGCGATCAGCTGGCTAAGCCCTGGCGATACAACGATACAAATATCGCTAATGCGATCTATCGATAAATTGAACTCTAACAATTTTGTTATGATGTGCTCTCTCCCTCTCTTTGTCTTTATCTATCTCTGTCTGACTCTCGTCAATTTTGCGTACTTACCAATTTTGACAAATTCCTTGGGCGTTCGACCGCCAGCGATCAGCCAACGTATCCATTCAATATTATCGGGATTATCGATGGGTGTGCCAGGATTGAATAATGTATCCATAATGGAATCCAAGTCGGGCGTGGGCGTGCCACGGCAACATTCTGAATTGATTAGGGCGGCCACCTGCTTGCGGCTACGCAATATAAACGATGATGTGCCAAAAAAGAAGCTGGGCTTAGCGCCCGCATTGCCAGCGCCAGCATCGTTCAGTTCCTCGTCCGGATTTGCAGTTTGCAGTCCGCTGCCAGCATTGCTATTGCTGTTGCTGCTGCGTGCCGTGCCCGCGCCCGTGCTGCTCTGCTGTGTATCCCAATCATGGAACGGTGAATTGCTGGCTGCGCCAGCCTCAGTGGCAACAGTGCGAGCTGCACCGCTATCGGCGCTGCTTGTGCTGCTGCCGCTGCTGCTGCTGGCCACATTGGCCAGCTGAAATTGTTGCGGATATGATTCAAGTTCGTCCATATCGATGCGATCCTGATCGTCCGCTCTTCGTCTGTTGGTATCTTGTTGCGGTTGCTGCTGCTGTGGAGGAGGATGATGATGTTGCTGCAGTTGCTGTTGTTGTTGCTGCTGCTGCTGCTGTTGCTGTTCGTCCTGCTCATCGTCGTCTTCTTCATCGATACTTATATCAGCATTGGATATGTTGTCATCATCCATGCTGCTGCTGCTGCTGCTACTGCTGTTGCTATATTGTTATCGTCTATCGCTAATCGCTAATCGCGTTTGATACGTTTTTTGGTTCGCTTTTGGCTGAAAAAGCAGACGACTGCAAATGCCGCTGACGATGCCGCTGCCGCCGCTGCTGCTGTTGTTGCTTCTGTTTCTGCTTTACTTTGCTTTGCACGTCTCAGCACAGAGTTTAAATTGCCTTTTAGCGTCTTGTTCGTCGTCGTCGTCGTTGTCTCTCTTCGTCTTGGCGTTTGCTTGTTTCAAACAAGTTTTCTTTTTTGGTTCTTCTTCTTATGTTGCTGCTGCTGCTGCTGCTGCCTCGTTTTACACTGCGGGATTTTTGTGTTTGACTTGAAACATGCCACAAAAAAAATTTTTTTTCGTATGCTACTTAGCACTTTTTTTTAAGTTTTTATATAAATACACATATGTATATATATAGGTGTACAAAAGAAATTTGAAAAATTTTATTGCAACGCCTGCACACACTCGGATACCGAAACAAGAAAAAAAATTGTATCCAAAACAAAACACACACGGAAAATTAACAACACCAAAACACTTGACTCACTATTCTTTTAGCTTATTTTCTCTTTTAGTTTTTTTTTTCTTAGCCGCTTCTCACATCTCGCTCCGGTTCTGCTTCAGCTTCTGTTTATCGGTTTCAGCCGCTTGACGTTGCTTGCCCGACCTACTATTATCTATGAACATCCTATGAGCTTATGCGCTGCTTTGGCAGGAGAAACACGAATACATTGTGTGTGCACATATGTATATACATACACACATACATACAAACATATATATATTGAACGTAGGTCGTACGGCCACTTAACAATCTGCACGATGTTTTATCGAGTTCGCAAATTTCTTATTCACACACATGCTTACTGCACAAATACACACACAGACGCACTTACACACACACACACGAACGCACACACATATACATTTATAAGTATATATATACAATATGTATGTCTGTATATAACCAAATATATTACTCGTGCAATGAACTTGCCAATTACAATATCAGTTAGTTTTTCTTGCTTGTGTTGACGTTAGCTCGTGAATTATAACCCTCATTTGTATGCGTTTGTATTTCTTGTACCCACAAATGTGCTGGATTTCGTTAGATTTCGCTTGCTCTTGTGTGTTGAAATTACACAGTCTCTGTGTATATGTGAATTTTATCTCTTCAATGCTATGTGGTTCTTGTAAAACTGCCAGTCACAGCGATGCGTTGGCACGCATAACAAGAAGAAGACTGCACTCAAATCAAGTCATTTGTTATCGATAAGCAGTGTGGCATTTAAGTATCGAACAGCTGTTAATTTCACTTGAGTAAAATATTAAAATTCAATTAAATGAAATTACATGGAATAAGTTACATGGGCAAATCAAATTGCACAAGTTACCAGCAAATTGTATGCATTAGGCACGTAGATATAGATGCGATAACATGCTCGATTAGTTTATCGGCTGGACCTATCGCAATTTGATACAAAATAATTGGCACTTGTTCACACCTCCTCCCATCCGATGTTAATCGAAACTAAATAAAACCAAATCATGCTTAACAGTTTATTACTACATTAGAAGATGTATTTATTTGTATTATATGTAAGAGTTTGTTTTGTTCGCTTCATCTAGACATCGAAGCAGACGAGTGAGGACTGCTGCATCCACAACACGGAACAGCTGATCGCTACTTTACAGACGGCGACCGCGACGACCGCCCTTCCTGCGTGTTGAGTCTGATGGGATGGGTGTCACATCCTCGATGCGTCCGATTTTCATGGATGAACGTGCGAGAGCGCGCAGCGCCGATTGAGCACCGGGTCCGGGTGTTTTAGTTTTGTTGCCACCGGTCGCACGCAATTTAATGTGCAGAGCCGTAATGCCGAGCAATTTGCACTTCTCAGCAACATCCTAAAAGCAGAGACTATCCATTTCAAATGAGCTCATCCATTTTGATTTCAGATCACTTACCTGAGCTGCCAACATTGCCGCATAGGGCGATGCTTCATCACGATCGGCTTTGACTTTCATGCCGCCGGTGACGCGAGCGATTGTCTCACGGCCGGACAGATCAGTGACATGCACGAACGTGTCGTTAAAGCTGGCATAGATGTGAGCAACGCCAAAGACGATCTCGCCATCGCGTACCTGTGGGCCCAGCTGCACCTGTACTTCCTCTTTTTGTACTTTTGCCTTACGGGGCGCCATATTGTCTCAGCAACTGCTGTTGAATAAAGCCAAAATTCGCAATCACCGTTTAATTCCATTGTTGTTGTCAAACAAACAAACAGCACAAAAAAAAAAACAAAACAAACAAAAAATAACAAATATGTAATTTTGCAACATCTGCGCCAATTCGGCACATCTACGATTTCTAATTGATTTTCTTGCTAGACAATTGTATGTAGCACTTTTGTTATGTTTACGTTTTTTGCAAAAACTTTGAGAACAGTCTTATTTTTATGTAAAATTGCAAGAGAAAATCGCGAAACGAACCAATTGCGTGAACCGGATATTAGAAAAGAGAGCAATACTATAGGGATGCTACAAAACATCGATATCGTTTGAGCCATCGATATTTTATGCATCACAAGTATTCGATATATCAATTTATATTATTTGCAGTTGCGCGCGGGCTTTTGCATTTCCGTTTGTAAAACTTTGACGAACTGCAGCATGTAAAATATAAGTGCATTAAATTCTCATTTAATATACAAAGGCTTATAACATTCAACATAAATTACTTCATTTATTTAATGTCATTGACATAGAAAAGAAAGAGACCAAATCAATGTATTTCAAAAAAATAATCGATTAATTTAAATAAAAAAAGGGCTCGCTTGCATTATGTGCATAGAAAAGAAAGAGATGGCACGCAGTGTTTTCTTTTTCTTTTTGATATATTTTTATAAATTTCGATTATATTTAACAGCTCAAAATACGTTATAAAATTGATAATACGACAGAGACAACATTAAGATAATAATGATGATGATGATTTTATTAAGATATGGGAAACAAGAAACAATTGATGAAAAAAGTCAGACGTGCGGTGCGAATTGAACGAGCGATTTAATGCGACGCAACAGAGCCGTATTAAAGTTTTTACATTTCAGTGAATACTCTTCGCTGGCATTAATTAATTGTGTGCAAAATGTTTCATTGAAATTGGAAATTAGCATTTTCTTCAGCTGCGTTATCTCATCGTGCGAGGCATTCAGCACGGACATATTGTTGGGATCTGCAAAGCAATCAATGTAAACATAAATAGGAATAGAATATATAAATTCAAATAGATGAAACATACCCAAACAGGTTTCATTGATGGATGTACGATTCTCGCGTGAATAGATGACAGCGTTGCGGAAATAGAAATCCAAATGTATCCAAAGTAAATATAAATTCTGTTCAGCTATGAAAACAGCCAACATTAGTTCGTTGTGCTTCTCCGAGTGACGTTGACTCAGTTCCAAATAGTTTTGCTTGCCTAAACAGGGGAAAAATTGAAATATGTTGACATAAATATATAATATATATATATAGTTTGCCATGCTATATATCTGTTTGTGGAGCTTACCAGTCGGTCCAAACGTTATGTTGGGCAGTGAGGCGCGTTGCTGCACCAAATTGTCAGCAATCGATTTCTGTGACAGGAAGTAGGCAATCGAGCCCTTCAGCTGATTCATTATGGTTTGCATGACAGCTGTCAGTTTCTTGCAGTCCGATTTGCCCGAACTGTAAATTACAAATCATATTAGCTATATATATATATATAATTTACAAAGGTTATCTGATCAACTTACAGTGGCGTCACATCGTTTATCATTGTGGTTATCAAATATTTGGATGTGATGCCATCGCGCACATGGCTGGTGACAGCGTTTCGGCAGAACAACGAGAGATTCGCCGTGATGTCTAGGAAGAATTTGACATGTTGACTCTTTTGCTCGTCGGACATTTCGGATTCATCTTCTTCTTGGCTTTGCTCCTGATGTAGCATGCGTCGTATTGTTTCCTCATTGATCGTAAAGCGACCAAAGACCACAATCATCAACTGCTGCAGCCGGCTGAGACGATTGTTCATCTCGACATCGTGGTGGACTTTCAAGCACTTCTCAATTGCGATCACATCGTAGGTGGTGGTGCGCGCAAATAGATTGGTGATCGTTGCCAACAATTTCAGATTGCCCAATTGCATAAATGGCGATGCGGCACGCAGCATGCCCTCAATCATTTCAATGTGAGCGAACAGGAAATTGAGTATTTGCAGCGAGGCGGATTTGTTGTTAACGCCCAGTGAGTCAATGATGCTGTCGCATAAGGACAATGCTGGCATCAGTATGGAACGGAAGCGTTCATCGATCGCGGGTATAAAATTGCCTGGTGTATGACGTTCCAGTTCGGTCGACTTAATGTCCGGCTGCATATCGAAGATGGTCATATTGGCCAGCACGCCCAGTACACCATCGGCCAGCAGCAGGGAGGCGCCCAAATGTGTTTCGGCCATTTGTGTGAGGAATGCCATGCACGATTCGTAGACGAAAAGTGGTCGCATATTGTGCGGCGTGGGCTTCAGCACTTCACGCAGATTCTTATCCGATTTGGCCAAGCTGCTGAGCAAATGCTTCAAATAGCCACGCGTTGCAATTGTTTCGCTCAGCGTGCTAAACGCGCGCAGCTCCGATATCAGATCCAAACAGGATAACGCTAGCATGCTGCAAACATCATGACCCGTTATGGCATCATGACATATCGTATCAATCAGCTTATCGCCCATGCTGCTGATTATCTCAGCTGCCATTTCCTTGCGATAGGGCTTGTCTTCTAACGAGTCATCATCGACGCTGCTATAGCCATCCTTGCGTCTCAAAACTCTGCAAATGAGATAACATTTGATAAGTCTATATAGATACATATATAGATTATGAGCTTACGTTTCATCGTATTCCACTTGCGCCTCGCTGCGCACACGCTTCACAATGCGCAGGCTGTTGAGCAGTGTGGCATAGAGATTGATGCTCAGCTTTTGTGATTTCACCTCACAGGTCATAATCCAATCGATGAGACGTTTGAGTATGAAGCGTAAATTGCTGCTGCTGCAGCTGTTGCTGCTTAGCAAATTGTTATTGTTGTTGCTGTTGCCTATTGTTAAATTGTTGCTGCTGTTGCTCTGAATGATTTTGGTATTGGAATTAACTTGCTTAGCATCCACAGCACTTGGCGCATCCGTCAGACTAACAATATTGCCATGCTCGTCCAGCGAACGCTGATCCTCCAGCTGATAGTAGCAATGCCTTAGGTTTGCCGATAGCAACAGAATCGTATCGGACACCTGTATGGAGATCTTGACCTGTGGCTGTTGCGGTTCCACCTTGAGCATGATCTTCTCAATGATATCAATAATATGCTGTTTGCGCACACTTATCGGCAGCACCGTATCGGGCATCAGACTGAACAGCACTTGGATCAGATTGCACCAGCCGCTCATATATTTATAGGTGGCAAATCTTTGCATCCGCACTCCATTCATTTTGATGGCATATTGGAGCAGGAGAGTGATCTCATTAACAATCGACTTGCGCTGCCCGCTCGCAATGGTGCTCTGCACATGACGCAGTTCGTCATGCAGTATATCATGCAATTTGTGTATGTTGATCATGCCAACAGCAGTAGTAATGCTGCTTTTGCCCTCGCAATCGGTGAGCAAATTGCCCAAAAGTCGCTCATCGAAAAAATCCAGTCGGGGTTGGACCAGCGTTGGCGTCTCCAGCGTTAGGCAATCGAGCAAACGATTTGCGTGTAGACCCAACGATGCTGTCTGCAACATAGCGCGACCCGACAGAACATCACCGAAATGATTGGAAGTCGGCGGCGTCAGCATATTGTTGGTGATATCCAATGGCACATTGTGTCCGATGCGCTGCATATCCGAATTGACGCCTAGCAGTATATCCGACAATAGAGCATAGCGTGTCGTCTGGCCATATGTGGCAGCCAATTTCATTTCAATGGAAACACAATTCATGAGATGGCTCATTGCGTGCAGCACATTATCCTGGTCATAATGGCGGAATGGCATCGCAGTCAAATGCCGTAGCAGAAAGTCATTGCAGGTCAAGCGGAAGTAGCGTAAAATTGCATCCGATATGCGGCGATTGGCGCAAAAGCCATGGAATAGATGATAGACACGTTCCACAATGTGGGCCGTATGTTCGCAGTACTCGTCGCTATGGCGCTGTTGCTATACCAAGATGAAAACAGAGAATCAGTTATTGTATAAATAATATATAAATGTATCTGACTTTACCTCTAGATAGCGCTCCAGCAGCAGCACCATCGAATTGACGCATGAGCAATTCACTTCCAGGCCCAACTGCTGTTGCTTATCGTTGCCCAGAAAGTCGCGTATGACATCGATGCCAAGCAGAAAGTAAATGAAATTCGGCATTGGCTGGCTGATATTAACCTCGAATAGGTTAACAATTGCCTCCTTAATCTGCAGTTCGATGCGCTGCGGTTTGCGTTGATTGAGCGCATCCAGATCCACTTGCAATTCACTTTCACTCCCGTTGAGTCTATATTTATACTGATTGAATGTGTATTCCTCGTCATTGTATGCCGGATAAAGCTGACGCATTTCGAGGCATTCGACAAAGCGTTGACGTATCTCAAGCTTCTCATTGCTGCCAGGCGCATACATATTCAATATCTGGGTAACGACATCGGGTAGCAGACTGACAGCGCTCAGGATCTTAATTGCCGCGAGGGTGTGGCGCGGCAGCCAGCTGTTGAAGCTGACAAATTTGATGATATTGAGTACATAGTCGGGATTGCGTGTGCGCGGATTCAGATCGAGCAGCATGCGATTAAGGCCCAGCAACAATATCGAACAGTTGGCTGTGGCGTGCGCCTCGAAGAAGGCATTCTGCTTGGACAGCGCCACCTCGAGCATCAGCAGAGCGTAGAGAGAGCATTCCTCGAGCAGCTCTTTGCCATTGAATTGATTGAAGTCGTCGAGACGTTCGCGTGCCTCCTCAACGATACGCAAGATCAGACGCAACATATCCGACTTGACCTGCAGCTGCAGCATGACATGATAGCCGGGATATGGATGCTCGTCGCGTTGGTCCATGAAATCGGATGCCTTTGGGCGATAGCTGGCGAGCAGGAAATATAAAAGCTTCAAGCAGCTGGCACCCACTGCCCACTTCTCGGTGACATCCTTATACGCCCGATTGTAGAACCTCAACAGTATCGAGTCGACAACAAATTTCAGATATGGATCATAGCCGGGCTTGCGTGGACCACAGCCCAAGCTCTTTGGCATATTGGTGGTCATCAGCGTGTAGAGCAATTGGAGTATGCCACGACTTAGCTTGTATTCTTCCAAACGGCTCTCGTTCTGATTGATCTCCTCCGCCAAACTGAAATCAGCATAATTTGTGGACGTTGGCGGTATTGTGGGTATAATTTGTGACTCCTCCAGATGGAACCAAATGGTGCGTGCCGTTTCCTTTGAGCGCGCCAAGGCAGCAAGCGTAAATAGTATTTCGCCCTTAAGCGTTACGGGGGTGGCGCACGCTACCAAACCGAGCAACACCTGCGGCGTCTGCCAATTGGACTGGTCGCACAGCATTATGCGAGAGATCTCATCCTTCTCGGCAACAGCCTGCATTATGCCCATCACAGCGACCATGTGCTCCGTTTCGCGTGGCGTCATATTGCGCGGCATGCCACTGGTGCGATAAATCGAATTGCTCACATTTGATGATGTATCGTCTGTGCGCATATTGCTGTAACGAGTACAAAGGGATTACAATCCATTGGCGGCGGTGTTATCAGGGTTCAGAAACTTACTTGAAATAATTGTTGAGCGCATTGAAGAAATGATCCCAGCTAACGGCATAGGTGGATGATAAATTCTGTGAATTCTTGAGCAGATTGAAAGCGCATCGAGCCGCAAATTCGGTGCGGGTTAGGCCCGCAATCATCTTCAGGTACGATCTGAACAGCGTTTGTGGCAGCAGTTCGCTGGCCAAGCGTATGAACTTGAACAGGGAGATAGTACGCGAGGTATTTTGTATGTAAGGGGTGGCACCATTCGCTACGGCCGCATCGGTTGGGCCCCAATACTCGTTGCATAGCGTAATTGGGGCACGCTTATCGCCATACAGCTTGGCTACGCACAGCATGAGCAGCTCAAAGCTGACATCCAAGTTGGACGGCGGTTCGAGTCCTTCGTTTTGGAAACTAATCACGGTGCGGGCCGTCTCATCGGCACGTCCACGCAGTTCCGATACCTTAGCGTGCATAAAGTCTATAAAGTCCGTGATGAGCATATGCAGGCGACGATAAATGAATTCGGTGCTGCAATCGTTTGGGAACGTTTTTAAGCAAGCGTTAATTTATGATATGCATATATATGTAGAGCTTACGCATAGACGACATTCTTGGAGAGCAGATGGTAATAGAAGAATGTGAAGACATTGCCTGCGATGGCCTCATCAATTAGCTGCTCATCCCGATTGATGAAGACGCCAACATTGGCCTGCAGTTCGCTGGGCGCCTGGCGCAGACTGGCCAATGTTAGACCAAAACTATATTTGATTTGGGCATCCAAATATTGTATCTGCCAGGTACTTTGGGCATAGATTGCATCATAGAAACATTTGGCATAGTCCGGATCACTTAATATCGGCAACTTTGCCGTATGCGGACTATTGAATTCGTTTATCAGCAATACGGACGTATCATATGCATACATCAGGGTCATTAGCAATATGAGCGTGACATCCTCCAAATTGCCATCGGCATCTGTAGACTTTATGCTGGCCAAATGCTGCAGCAGACGTATGGCAATGTTTTTGGGCAAGCCACGTTGAGCGGACCAATTGAACAGGGCCATGGACAGGGCTCTGCGTATATCCTCGAAGAGACCAAGCACCTGGTTCTGATGCCTCTTGGAGCCAAAGGCGCGATTCTTGGTCAGCAAATTGATCTACAAAGAGTTCATATTAGAGTTAAGCTCTTACCAAAACGTTAAATGTTCACTTCACCTCCTTCTCGACGTCCATTTCGATGAGCAGCTCCAGCAGACGTCCAAGTATATTGGAATCTTCGACGAGATTCTGGCAATAGTTGTTGATCAAGGCGGTCATCTACAAGGGACGTAAGTTTTGATATATTCTTATATGCACGCTGTCTATCTGTTCACCTCTCTGGGCAGTTCGGTGGTCCAGGAGACGCCGCTAATTGCCTGAAACATGTCGCGCAGCGTGCAGGAAATTGCTTTGCGACCATCGTAGTAGAGCAATATGGCAACTAAGCCACGCGGCAAGCCGGGATGATGCACCTGTTGACGCTGTGCGGTGCAGAGCAGCTCCAATGAAAAGATCTCATCCAGATCGAACATATCCGATAGTATCAACGCCTCATCAATTAAGTCCTGTGAGAGCTCTACTTTGCGTGTTTGTCCCGCTAGTAGGACACCCTCTATCATGGCATTGCGCAAATGTGTGCGGCTCTTCTCGTTCTTCGGCTGAATTAAGTGTGTGTGGGCGTAGGGGTGTGATTGAGGATGTGAGAAGAGGGTTTAGGTTAGGTTTGCTTGACAACTTACCGGATTGCGTAGGAAATTTGTAAAGTTCTGTTTATATTTCTTGAGGCTGAGCTCAAAATCGGAGGTGACCTCATTTGGGTTCCTTATGGCCATTTGGCATATATCATACAGACGCTTGTACGGCGTCCACATGTCCTCAAGCACAGCTCCACCTATTCGCAGACATTTCAATTATTATTCATGTTAATATTATATTACGTATCGAAAGCGGCTGCATACCATCCATTTTGCGTTAGCGTTGCTTGCTTATCACTCACAGTAAACTACAAATTTAGCTTATGCATAAAACGCGGCAAATGTCTTTCTATTGCCGGCTTGCGAAATTAAGAATATCGATTGACGATAACGATACTTGTTGCTTGCTGAAAAAAAAAAAAAACTGAATCAACAATGAGCAAAATGCGATGCCCAGTTGATTTTTTTACTTGGGCAGATTGTAAGCAAACAAATTCCTATATATATTTTTCTGTTGTTTTTTATATTTGAACAAATATATGAAACGAATAAATAATTTAGAGCCAACAGCTGTTGCCGGCTTGCCAAACAAGCTATGTTGATAAATGTTAAAATGTTTAGGTCAGTTGCTTATACCATCACTAGCGCACAGTGTAAACAATAAATACATGTACATATATCGGCAAAAATATGTCGCAATCAAATAAGCTGATGGACAAATTAATATATTCTATGATACCAATATTCGTCGTCGATGAGCAACAGCAACAGCTTTTTTCATGCAATTTTGGTTTTTTTTTTTTTTTTTTTTTAATCATGGGTAAAGAATGTTTCATATAAATATGTTCGAATCATCGGTAAGTATCGATATATATTCGGACGAGCGTTGCTCAATACTAATGCGGCTTGCCCACGTGCAGACTTGCTTTGCGCCACAAGTTGTTTTGGAAAAATGAAGCTATTTACAATGGAACATGATAATAAAAGAGTATGTATATAATGTAAAGAAAAGTAATTATACTCATCACACTAAGTACATTTACAGATAGTACAATTGAAACTAAAAAATGGCGTGGTGAAGGATGAAAAAAAGGTGGTTCGTCAATTTCACAGGCAATGCAGAAGTGAATTTTTGGAAGAGAATGATTATGAGGCAATTGAACCAACGGATCTACCCAATGAATTCAATGAGGCAATGCAAGACTTTGACCCAGCAATACACGATGCGTGGATTCTGCATTGTCCCAAGGGTATCAATATAAATGCATTGGCCGGCAAGCGGATTAAGATGCCTGGTCGGCGTAATATAGGTGATATTCAGGTGAGAGCCTCCCATTACGCACGTCCAATGACGAATGCCATTGGCTACGTGAATAATAAGGGCAAATATGCTGTACGTATGCTGCCAACGGCTGGTAATGTAGTTTTCAGCAAGCGTGTCTATATGCAACAACCTGATGCGGATGCGGATGCGGATGCGGATGCGGATGCCAATGGTGATGCGAATGCATTCGTAAAGCCGAGTGGACCACAGAAGTTTCAATTGCCCGCTCGTCATCCGTTCTTTGGATGTGACTACAAGACGAGCATTGATGTCGACAAGAAGACAGCGAAAAAGCTACGAAATGCGGAAGAAAGCTGTGCTGAAGTGACGGAGAAACTACGTGCCACTGGTAATTTCTATAAGATACGTCAGAAGCTATTGAGCGGCACACAGACGCTGGAGCAGAAGGAGCACGATGTACGTCAATCGGTGTTGACTGGAGTGGCGCCTAAATTCTTTAGGAACAGCGATCATCCCGACTATGTGAATCTGCTGAGCTCCAGCGATGCAGTTCGGGCTAATAAAGAGAAGGAGGAGACGGAGGAGCAGCCCGTCAAAGAGAAGAAATCCAACAAACACAAAATTAGCTTGGAAGCTGAGGATGTAGAGGAACCCAGTAAAAAGAAGAACATGCACAATGCTAAAAGTTAAATTTAGAAAAGCGCAAAAAAAGAATAAATTGAAATAGTGCTAGACTAATATTACGTATAAAAATATTATATATATCAAAGTTTTGCTCATTTTTATTGATTTCTTTTCCGTTGTGAATAGCTGAAGCAGAAAGAAGCAGAAAGACGATTATGGGTTATCGATTGTGGATCGTGCTTGCCTCGATTAATCGCTCTTTTTTAGTCTGAACTAAAAACTAACCAAGCAAAACGTTATTGATTTTAGCAACATGCTTACCATCACAACATAATAGAAAACCATCAATTAGCGGCATCGCAATTCTTTGACAATTTGTATGTATTTAGTTTTTAGCTTTTAATGCATTTTTTCGCTAATCGCTGTTATTTCATAGACTCAAAATTATGGGAAAATTTAGTTATATACGCGAGGGCCTCAATGTGGCACTTCTTATGGGTGTCGGTGATATGATCGCACAATTTGTAATTGAAAAGAAAGAACTGAGTGCTTGGAATATCGGACGGACAGCGCGTTTCACTGCTGTGGGTCTGATTGTTGTCGGACCCTCGTTACGCAAATGGTATAGTACAATGGATAGGTTGGTATCCAAAAAGCAGCCGGTGATGAAGCGAAGCTTAAAAAAGATGTTGCTAGATCAGTGCCTGTTTGCGCCACCATTCACATTGCTCCTCACTTATTTGGTGCCGTTTGTGAATGGCGAAAAGCATAATGATATTGTCAAAAATATACGCGAAAACTATTTTACGGTACTGAAGCGTAGTCTGATGCTATGGCCATTGGCGCAAACGATCAATTTCATTGTTGTGCCATCGCAGTATCAAGTAATTTATGTCCAGATAGTGGCCCTGGTTTGGAATTGTTATTTATCGGGCGTTCTTAACGCATGATGTATAGCGGTTTGTTTTTTTTTTTTTTTTAACAGGTACGAATTTGAAACCAGACTCAAATTAATTATTCAGATGTGAAAATAAATCTCGCGAGCATAATTTATCTATATACACGTTTTTTTTTTTAAATTGTCAAAATTTGTCAGCTGTGGGCGATATTGATAGTATCGATATAATAAACTTGAACTTATCGATAACACGCTAGTTCAGTAGAGCAGCTTGCTGCGCGCGTTCAATTGGTATTTGTCATTTAATTTCGTGGTAAATAAAGTGAAAACTATGCAGCACACACGTGAGATACTGACATTTCAGTTTGGCACATATGCCAACTATGTGGGTGCACATTTCTGGAATCAACAGGTGAGCGGCAAACACCAAATGCCAAGCAGTTGGTGAACTTTTGCAATTGTGCATATCTTGTAGGAGGCGAACTTTGTTTACGATAGGGATGGCAATGTGCCGGAGGAGCAGCTACCCCACAATGATGTTCTCTATAGAGAGGGTCTCAATGATCAGAAACAGACAACATATACGCCACGATTGCTTTCCGTTGATTTAGTGGGCACATTGCGACATTTGCCCATTGTCGGCGAGTTGTATGGCAACTTTTTGCAGCTGACGACTGAGCAGAATGCGGATGAGTTACAGAAAGCTAAAGATTTAGTCGAACAGAGTCAACTGTCCACGCCCGGCGGTCTGGATGTACGCAAGCAGCCACCTGTCGAGCTATCCGAATACCAAATGGATTTGTTAAAGGGTTCCGTGAATATCGAGAATAAGGATTACAATTTGGCTGAAACCTGCAGCAGCTGGGCTGATTTTCTATATGCACGCTATCATCCGCGCACATTGAATGTGCTCCAGGGCATGCAACGTCAGTCCGATGTCCAAGTGTTGGGCACACAAGTCGCTGGCGTCGAGCTGTGGCAATCGGTGTCCTTCAATGAGGACTTTTGCGATCGCATACGCTTGTATGCAGAGGAATGCGATGGCTTGCAAGGCTTTCAGTTGCTCTTCGATATTGACGATGGCTTCAGTGGACTAGCCAGCAAGTGTTTGGAGCACTTGAACGATGAGTATAGTCGAGCAAGCTATGTGCTGCCGCTGCATTATCCACGCAACATTTCCTATGCCCAAGCAGGTGTGCTCCTTGCTTTACGCCGTTAAAAGTTTTCCGTTTAATCTGTCGTTTGTCCAATTGCAGATACGCGCACGGCACACAGCATTCGTGTGGTGAACAGCGTGCTCAGTTATTATCATCTCAGCGAGCAGGCGACCATGTTTACGCCGCTCTCCACGCTGGAGACCATTTGGCGTAATACGACATTAAAATCGAGAAGTATGCCTGGCCTCCACTGGCAGTCAGATAATTTGTATCAGAGCTCTGCTGTTTTGGCTGCTTATTTGGATACGGTTACGCTCGGCTTTCGTCTGCGCCAGACGCCGGAAACGCTGCTGCGCTTCTGTGAGCGCGTCTCGCCATCTGGTCGCAAAATGACGGCGGCTGGCTTATCGCTGCCATTGGGCATGGAACAGGAGCAGGATCTCATTGATTTCTTGGATGGCACCGATAATGGGTCGTTGCTGACACAGCTAACGCCTGGCTGTGAGCCGGGCAATGCGCATATTGTACAATCGATTGTGGCACGTGGAATACCCTATTCGCGGCTCAAGCGTCCCGTCGACCAGGCCGGTCCACAGCTACGCATGTCGGCCTACAAATGCGACAGCGTCTCCCAGATGCTTCAGCTATACTATCAGTGTGCCTATCATGGCAGTGTAACGCATGCCGCATCCACTCCGCTGCCACTGCATACCAAGTTACCTTTTCCCTATGAACTCTTTGACACACGCATCGCAGCTGATGGCTTCAAGCTGCTCGGCGAGGCGGAACGGGAGAAGGACAAACGCGTGGGCTCTGCTCCAGCCTTAGCTGCTGTACAGAATTCCAGCAAACTGGGCGAGCATCTGGATGCACTGCATGGACAAACGCATCGCGTTAAGCTGGCCAAGCTGCAGAGTTACACGCAGTCGGGCTTCGAGCAAGATGAGTACGATACGGCACTCGATAAGCTGCTCGAGTTTAGGGACAACTACGAAGATTCTCAGTATCTTTAAATCTGTGATAAACATATAAGCACATACACACCACAAACATACAGTTGTGGTCATCAAAATAGTAAACATATTATTTTAAAAACAATTTGACCATATATAGAAATATATATATATGGTAAACTTAATACTCGTTTCAAATTGATTTCACAATAATATTTCACTACTATTTTTATGACCACAACTGTACATGCAAACACACTCATGTACACACACATATTCATAATAAACACACTTAACAAATAATTATTGATAGTTCTATTTGGATAAAATCTTGAAATTCACTTAAAATTTCCCTTAATTGTATTTTTGTATTGGCAAATTTCCGTTATTTTGAATCTTAACGAAAAATGCGGTGGCTCTTCGATTGTTAATCGATGCTTGCGCTGTTAACTTACGCATAAACTTTGCAGTGCTCTACATTGCGTCGTATGCTAAATTCTTGCTATAAAGTTTAATAAATTGCAATATGTGAATTGTTTAACTGTTTTTACTGTTATAAGATATTTATATTTGTTATCTATTGAATGCACATGTCTGCAGCCGTTGTTATTAACATATTTGAATTGTGTGTTAACAGCGATGCTGTTAATAAAACGTTAACATTCAGAACGCGGCAAAAATATACCAAATAGGTACATTAGCAGTGGTGCGCTGTACCACACTACACCAATTGGTACATTTTTGCGGCAAATGGTATTTTTGGGAATAAGTTTAGAATAAAATTGTGCTAAAAGCTTTTTATACCAAAAACGAAGCTTTTTTTGATAGCTTCCTTTCGCAAAAGCTAAAATGAAAAAGAAGTGAAATAAAGATGGCGCACCTAACAAATCTTTCAGCTTTTAACATCAAATCCTCGCAACATTCATACTCAAAGTATTAGCGGGTTTTTGCGCCTGCAGTGCAAGGGGTTAGGCTTTAGGCAACTGCAAAACTGCGCTTCAAATAAAAGCGAAATTTATCAAAGAAAACTTTCAAGGAAAAAAAAAAACAATCGACTAATGATTGGTATAATCGAATTTGATGAGTTTTACTAGAAAATAATATTAATTTGGCTTTGGGAGAAGAAGAAGCACATCAAGTAATTAAATGCACATGTTTCTTTTCATGGCTCTACTTTGTATAGCTTAAGCTAGAATAATTGGAACAGCAGCGCAGCGGGGGCTTAGGGCATCATCTAGTCGAACAGGCTGGACTGAAGCACACTTTTTACTTTCTAATCTTTGAGTGAGTTTTTAATATACGCATCGCTGCCCTCTGAAATGTGCTAGCTAGCCGCTTTAAAGCTAAAAGTAAAGCTAGAAATGACTATGGACTGACTGTATTTCATATGCTGAGAGAGTTTTTTTTCTATTTTCTAGCTTTTTTTTATCGACGAGTCTTTCGTTTAGTTTCAATCAGCTGATTGGTCTATACCAAGTAGGTCAATTCTAGAAATACAGGTAAAGAGGCTAAAGTCAGTATTTCATGTGCGCAGAATTATTGCTTTTAATTTAAGAATAATTTATTCTATTTTAGTTATTATTAGAATATACACGAGGTCTGTTCAAAAAATATCGCAAATATTGAATTTCCGCTTTTTACTTGATGTATATATATATATATATATATATATATATATATATATATATATATATATATATATATATATTTATATAAATATATATATATATATATATATACATTATCCTGTCAACAACTTCGAGTCGAGGTAGCGCCAGCGCTTCCAAGGAGCAGCAATTGATTTCACGGCAAGGACGTGCCGCAAAGAGCCTTTTGTAAATGCTCAAGGATTTTGGGGCTTTGACTACGTGCGCGCACGGCTTAAGTTTTTGAGAAGAGTATATCAGTTTTGCTCAGCACGTTCGGCTGTATATATTATATGATTATAGCCCAAATGTTCAGGTTATAAAGCTACGCCCATTGTGGGCGTAAGATATTGCGGCAAAAGTCGGTATGCTCATAATAGTTGAGCCTCTCTACAGTTCTATATTGAATTTCCTAGAACTGCTCTAGAGATAAATCTATAAATAATATAGATACGTATATATCTATCTATATACAGTCTATACACTATTTATATCTTATATATCGAAAAAAAGTCTGATTATAAGATTGATTTTTGATGATTTCTCTACTGTAACCAGGTATTATGCAGTCAGCTATGCCCGGTTTTATCTGTGTTGATTATTTTCTTTTTCTGGCATAAAAAGGGTTTTTTTCGAAATATTTTGTTTGGGCTTTTCGAACTTTTCGTTTGCCTAATTTTTATGAAAATTTATTGGCAATAAAGCGAACGTAATTGAAATCTCAAACGCAAGTAAATCACAATTTTATGGACTAGCAGAGATGAAGTGGGCGTTGGAGTAGGATTGGGATTGGTAGTAGGAGTCGGAGTAGGAGTAGGAGTTGGACGAGGTGTAAGTCAATGCTCAATATGATGAGGTTAATAATTCTCTTGTTTCAAGAGGGTCAAATGGGTTCAAGTTGAGGCCATGAACGGCCTCAGCTTGGCTTAGTGTCGTAACACCCTGCCACACCCCCGTAGTCACCCTCCTCCCCCGCCTTTTTGGCCACATTGTTGTGCAAATTAAATTTCTATTTGATTGGCACACAGTTCCTATAGCTCTCTCGCTCTCTATCACTCTCACTTTCAGTCTTTAACTCTCTCTCTCTCTTTCGTGTGCCAGAGAGAACACGCCCTTTGGCGGCAGCTGCTTGGCTAAAAAAAAGGGCTCGGCCAATAGCCTTGATATTTAAAAATTATGCCAACGCCTTTAATGGAAATTGTGCGCGGCATTTTCAATTGAATTTCGGCTTTTTTTTTCTGTTTTTTATTTTTATTTTTTATACTCAGTTGAGCAGTGAAAAGGAGTATATTGGCTTTTTGATAAGGGCTCTTTTGGTAACCTTTCGTTTGTCAGCTTTTTAGCTAGAGTCTGGGAATGCTTGAAGCTAGCTATAGTCGTGCATAGCCCTTGTTTAATCAACTGCTGGGTATCTCTCTATTGGGCGACGTGGTATATGGGGGCAAACTATTCTCAAAGATATCTAAGATATATAGACGTTTTGATCAAACTTAGCTGTTTTTTCTTTTTTGGTACAAGTATTGCGCCGTCAGTCATGCCCGACTGCAAATGTTTTTCCTTGTTTTTAATTTGGTTTTAAAAGTTAAGAGCTTGCATTGATATGCCGCTGGTGCTGTTGTCTGTTGCATGCAATTGAAGCTGTTGCAAAACACTTGAGCTGCCATATACCCTGTAATTACTGCTTTTGGGTATGCATGATTAAAGTTCAGTAAATTGCAAGTGGTTGCTGTCTGTATAAGAGCACGTTTACTCACTATTACCTATGAGTGTTTAACTTAAAATCGATAAATATCGATACTATTAATCGACAGATACTGCCTTGCCTTTGTCTTATGTATGAGCTGCCTTTACCTTTAACAATTCACTAATTTATTTACACTCACCTACATATTGGTTGCCGTTGTCTTTGCTGTCCATTCATTATGTTTGATTATGGATCTCAGAGCGGTCGTCGTGGTCCGCTCGGCGGACGTTCAGGTAGGTCTGAGGGCGGTCGGCGTGGTGGTTGTCCTGTCAGTTGAAACTTTACCGCTACGACTGTTGCGCCCCGCAATGTTTTCAGTACTACGCAAATTGTGGAAGAGAGCGCTTTTGCGTGTACTCCCTCTCATTCAGCCTTTATCAGCAGGATTTCTCTCGTCTCTCGTCGTAGGGCCTTGAAGCTTAGATCTGGAGCTGAAACTGGGTTTGAAACTGCAGTTGAATCTTAAGCTCGAGTAGCAGGAACTAAAAGCTGTTCAAGTAAAAGGAGCTACAGTTTTTCTTTGAGTTGCCGATGGGGCTGAGTCGGGTTGAGTTGGAGCAACTACTGCGGATATAGCTGAAGTAGCAAATGTAGCTGCAGTAAAAGAGCTGAAAATAACAAAAGCAAACGAAGTTGGAACTGGAGTTGAAGCTGGAGCTAAAATAGTGGATATGCAGTTGAAGTAAGAGTTAAAGTAGAAGCTGTCGACGGAGTAGAAGTAGAACTGAAGAAACAGTTGCAAACAGAGCCGGAACTGGAGCTAAAGTCTTGAACTTGTTCCACTTTACACGTAATAACAATTACAAATGCGCACTCCACAAATCAAGTGAGGCAAATGCCTCGACCAGGGTGGCAGCAACTGGGAGCAGCTCGGTTTTATGGACTAGACTATTATGCGTAACAGGCGGGCGGGTAGCGGGCAGCAGGAGACAACGAGCAGGAGGCACTAATTACAATTCAGGACGCGTTGCACTCGGGAAAGTTGTTGCTCATTCAACACTCGAAGCGAGTGCCGCCAATTGTTGCACAAAGCGAGAGCGAGAGAGGGACAGCGAGAGGGAGAGGGAGAGAGAGAGAGAGAGGTGAGATCAAAGTAGCTAAGGCAAACCAGTGGGTGGGGGTATGAAGGGGCTGTTGTTGTAATTAAATTATGTGCCAAGTGACGTAATACTCGCTGGAGTTTCACGGCGGCGAAAGGGAGTCGGTGAGGAAGTGCTTTGGCTTTGCCGTGTGCCCATCGGAGATGTTGTGGCAAATTAAGTTTGCTTTTGTTCTAGATTAAAAAGGCATTGAAATGTCGAGCAACGACGACAAGCCAACAGCCAACAGCCAACAGCAAGCAGCCAGCAGCCAGCAGCAACCAGAGGAGCTCCAGCTGAGGGTGCGACGTCGTGTAATGCTCATCTTAAGCAACTGCGCTGCGGTGTTAGCAGCAGTTAAAATGACGCCGTTGGCCAAATGAAGTTAACTTGAAGTGAAGCTTTGTTGTTGCCTTTGGCTGCTTTAGCAAATGCTTTTTGCCACGCTTCGCTACATGATTAAGTGCCAATGGGAGAACCGAATCGAATAGAATGGAATCGAATCGAATCGAATTCGAGTGCATTCAACTGTTCAATAGTTGATCTGTTTAATTGACACGAGTGGTTCATGTGTTTGTGGCATGTGAACTAGTTCGCAATTCAGTTCTTTCTAATGTAGTTTTGTGCTTGGCTGAAACAACAAGTGCTTGACTGCTGGCATTGTTGGATAACAAAAATTGCTTACAGAAGTGGAGAGGAGAGAGGAGATAAGAGGTGGAGAATGCGAGTTGGGAGATAGAAGATAGGATATCTAAGATCGGAGATAGAAGATAGGAAATACGAGATAGGAGATCGGAAAAAGGATACAGAAGGTAGAATATAGGGGGTAGGAGATAGGAGATGGGAGGTGGGAGATAAAAAGAAAAGATGAGAGATAGATGGGAAATATGAGATAGATGGTAGAATGTAGGGAGTATGAGTTAGGAGATGGGACATACGAGATGGGATAAAGAGGATATGAGATAGAAGATGGGAGTTGGCAGCTAGGAGACATGAGGTAGCAGATAGGGGGTAGTAGCTAGGAAGTTAGCTATAGGAAATGGCAGAACGGTGAAGATGATAGGCTAATAGAAGAAAAGGCAAAGAGACACTTAAGTACATTCATGCACACAGACTTTCAATTCGTTTACGAACACTGAAAAACGCTCCCTTAATAGTTGGTAACTGTACTACACACAGCTTTACATATCCCATGTACACGCCTACACGTATATCAGGTAAATTGTTGTCTTGTTAAATGGTTATTAAATGCTAATAGCACTCCCATGAGTTGTTTTGTAAAGTGTGCTTAGGCTGAGCTTAATTTGTGTTCGCAATTTGTAAGCTGCCAAATAAATATGGATTAATTTGTTGCGGCTCGACCAATTGCTTAATCTCCCTACTTCCAACTCCACTTCCGGCCGACAGCACAAGACAAAGCCAAGAAGCCAAGGCAAATTGACACTTAACCCGAAGCCGAAAAGACGAAATAAACTTGTCTGATAATAGATTTAATGCGCCTAATGCGGCTAATTTTGCCTTTCGCCTCGTTTTTCCTTGCCAAAAATAATTAACACGTATGTGGAGCTGGAAATGTTATTACAAGAGCTCCATCCACCCGCCTGTACCACCTTCCGCTCTGCTGTCAACTTGCGGGCAGAGAAAATTTCTGGCAAATATAATTTGAGCAAAAAGTTTTCCCCTTGGCCAGAAGTGGATATCTTACTTTGGCTAAGCAGCTTAGCGTTTGGCAAATCAGCAGGTGATGCGAGAGAAATCATAATCAGATTCAAAGAGACATGGATACATTGAAACATTGATACATATAGATACATAGATACAAAGATACATATATGTATATATAGATACGAAGATACAAAGCTACAAAGATACATGGATACATATAAATACAAAGATACATGGATATATATAGACACAACGATACAGAGATACATAGGAGACACATATAGATAAAAAGATACAAAGAAACATATAAATACAAAGATAAATAGATGCAAAGATACACATATAGATACAAAGATACATAGATACATAGATGTATATGTACATATAGATACAAACAAACACAGATACGTGGGAGATACATATAGATAAAATGATACAAAGATAGATAGATACATATAGATACAAAGATACATAGATATAGATACATCCTTTATAGCAGAGTATTTGATCTGCGTTGTTTGCTTCTGCTGTTGGTGTTCGCCTTGGTCAAATATCATAACAAGTTCAGGCTAAGAGCAGTTACACACACATACACACACACCTCACACACACATACACATACACATACACATACACATACACTAACACTCACACACACACACACACACACACACACACACACACACATACACACACACACATGGAGACAGAGAACGAGCTGCGTCTGTGTTTGTATTGCTAAAGCCATAATCTTGTTGTTTTATAACTTTTAATACCTATAATCCTTTGTCGTCGTTGTCGTCGTCGTCGTTGCTGTTGTTGTTGTTGTTGTTGTTTTTGTTGTTTTGTTGTTTCGGTGAGGTTTCATTTTGTCGCCACAGCATTTGACAGCCTGTGTTATCCTCGCTGTTGCTGTTGCTCTTGTTGGGTGAGTTCCAACAAGTTAACATGTTGTTTGCAGGAAATTGACCAAATAAAATTAAATAGTAAACAATTTTCCAGAACCCCGCACACAATTCCGGGCCGTGCAGCCCCCGCTGGGCACAACATAGATGCTGGCTACATTTCCAATTATATGCACAATACAATCAGCCAATAATGCAATATATATGTATATATATATATATATGAATGTGTGTGTGTGTGTGTGTATGGGCGTGGGCGTGGCAGCGCTACTTAACTTGGTTGGAATGGAATGGATGTTTGCCTAACAGTATGGGCGCTATGAAGGCAGCTAATTGGCCTCTATATGAATGGATTACATAGATACATAGCTAGGTAGATACATAGATACTAGATACATAGATACTAGATACATAAATGCTTAGATACATAGATGGATTGTTACATACCCTCTCTCAAAGTCAGGATATAACGCCAGATAATCTAAAGACTTGAGTATGGGAAATCATCCTTACGTGTCGCTGTGGCCGCTGCTCAACGTCCCAGAGAAAATCGTGAGCGCTCTTAGGGTAATCAACAGGTTGGTGAAGAGCAGAGCAAGGAAGAACAGAATGGTTCACTAGGCGAGCCATAATTAGGTCTTCTAAGAGGTCCACGAGGTGGTCCACGCGGAGTTCCATGCGAAGACGACAATAAAAATGCTAAAGTGATTATCGACGTTGACTCCGATTAGCTCTAATTCTCTTAAACTTCTTGAATCTATAATTAAAACAATAATTAAATCATTCGCTTAATCAAAAACAACTTTTTTCCTACTTCTCATCCATCTTACTGTAATGCTGTATCTCTCATTGATTTCCTTCTCCTCCTTCTGCTTCTCTCTTCCACTGCATTCAACTGCTCAAATGAACTGAAAAAAAAACGATTTTTATAAATTTTCGTTGTTTAATTGTGTTCATTAAAAATGTGTTGTCCAACACTAACTCAATTCTGTCAGAAAGCAGCACACACACATGTCCACTCGCTCACTCACTCTCTCACTCTCACACACACACACACACTCACACACACATGCACAGACAATCACATTTACATGTATGCAATGGGTCGCTGCTGCTGCTGCTCTGTTAATTGGAATAAACTGTTTTGTGATTTATTTCATGGCAAATGCTGCTCAACAAAATGCTTAATTAAGTTTTTTTTTGCCCACATATATTTGGCCAAATGCAATGTTCGCCAGTTGTTTCAGACAAAATTTGTTGTTGTTGTTGTTGTGCCAAAAGTTGCAATAAACTGAACAGAAGTAAGCGAAAGAGCGGGAGACGGCAGAGAGCGCGATAGTCAGAGCGGGTGTGAGAGGGACAGCGCGAGCGGGTTGAGCTTTCATTTTCAATGCGCTGCTGCATTTAACTAAAAATAAAATTGTTTCACTTCAGTTTTACTTATCTGACAGACAGACAAACAACAACAAACAGCAACAACAACAGCAGCAACAATAATGATGTGCGTCGCGTTTAAAGTGCGCAGTTAAAGCTTCTAAAAAGCATTGAGCTAAACCATTGCACCGGGGGGAATCAAAAGTAAAGTTTTATTTGTATTTTTGGCATTTTTCGCCTGGCAATCCGTTGCAACTTTTGTTTACTTTAGCTGGCAGCCAAGTCGGACCAAAGCTGCAGGTATAACCACTGTGAGCTGTGGGGCAGACCCTTTTCGGGTCTCTGGTGGCAACGCCGCCAGCAGCCGTCACGTGGTGGCCGCTTGTGTTTTTGCAATCGTGAAATGGCACGGACGCCATCTTTGAATTTCTTCTCCCGCCGATCGTTGGGCTCACGCCAACAGCGCTGCCATATGGCATGCAGGAATGTACTCAAAATGGTAAACTATTGCAGGAAATGGTACCATTTGAGCTCTGCTCATCTACATAATAGATTTTAGCTAAGCTAACAGAGTAATCTAATGGGGAAATTTTTCCTGTGTTTGCATACGTTTTAAATTTAGCTTTAATTTGAATTGAAGGAAACTTCAGTGCACAATAGAATGGTACATTTTCAACGCATTTGGTACATTTGGTACATTTGGTACGTTTCGAACTGGCAACCATGCACATGTACCTATGGTGTGTCTGTGTGCGTATAGCAGGCATATGAACAATTGAAATGAATTTGTTTCCTGTTGATGTGCTACCAGACGACACCCACACACGTACAAATACACGCACATACATTCGCCCACTCGCACGCATGCAATACAAATACAACAACAACAACAAAAAAAACTTTGCCGACAAACTTTGACTTTGGTTATTGTTACAGTTAAACTTTGTTGCTGTTGTGTGCCATGTGCTTTGCGCCTGTCGCTTTGTTGTTACTTTTTGTAGCTGTTTCTCTAACTGTTGTTGATGTTGTTGTTGTTGTTGTTGTTGTTGTTCCAACAACAATGCGACAAACGACGACAAAACCCAAAATGGCGCCCAACAATAGCAACAGTGGGCAAGAAGAAGTTTTCAAATAAAATGATTTCTTACTTAAGCAGCCGATTTGGACACGCCCACGCCAAATCGGCGGCGCCTGTGGGCGTTTAATTTGCAGGTCGTGTGTGAAGCTTGCTAATAAAATCTGCACGCATACATATGTATATGTGTACATAAATACATACATAAATACATAAATATACATACATATATTTATTTTGCATTGCATTTCCTTGGCATTTCTTTTTCAGAGCTTTAAAGCTATTAAGTTTTGCGCTGCTTTGTTCGTTGTAATTCTTAACGAGTTAAAGCGTTGAGTATTTCATAGGCGGTTAGCTTATATCTATGTCTGTACACATATACAAGTCGCATTTTAAAAGCATGGAAAGGTTCTTGAACTTGCGTACTTATATACTATGTACATATGTATATACTAATTTTATACATATGTATTTAAAAGTTTACATATTCATATCTCTTTAAAATCCGTTATAAGAAAATAATTAAAATTAAACAAAAAAATAGCAATAAATAAAAATAAATCAAGTATAATAGAATCCAGGCAGAGCTCGGTGGGCCTTGGGTATATTAAGAGAGCCCATACACATAGATGGTCTATTCACCCCCTTGGCAACAATTTAATCAACAACAGCACCAGCGCCGGCCGCCTAAAAAGATACCACCCGCTAGTCCTTCCACATCGCTGGAATCAAGCCCCTAACCAATATACCCAAGTCTAGCTCTAGTCATTAAATATAAAAACGGTAAAGTTACTGATTGTTCTATAGGACAGATTGCAAATAAAAAAAGTACATTGATTAAGTTTTCGTATGTAACTGGCAAAATCCTAAGGTAAATATGACTAGCTTTAAAAAAAGAAAATACAAAAAATATAAGTAAATTAATTTAGAAAATAATAAAATTGTTATTTCAGTTTATGATCGTGCATCAGCTCATATTTTAAATAAAATTCATATCTACATATATCTATATATATGTATGTAAATCCCAGCTAACACCATTATAGAACTCCCAATTACGAGTGAAACGCAGTTTTTATTTATTTACTTTTCTATACGTCATTTAGTCACGTCGCTGAACGTTTAAGTTTTTCATACCTTGTTCAAATTAACTTGTTTTTGTTAACGTTGTTAAATAAACTTAGTCCACATTGTAAAGTCAACACAGAGAACAGCTGAAAGACATAAATAGTTCGTATGACATTCACATTCATCAATATTTCTATATGAAAGTATTCATAAGCTTTGGTAGATTAGAAGAATTTGAATAGTTTTAGATAGTTTATTTACATACTCGCTATACTCGATAGTAAACACTTGCAGCAATCTTTACGAATCTTTTAGATTAAGTCGAAGCCAGCGCGAAATTTTCACAAAAAACAAACTAGGAAAACTTGAACGGAAAATGCTTCATTTAAACTACTCTGAAGCAAGCCTTCACTGCACTGAAATCATTGGAGAAATCAACAGAAAATTTATGAACTTATCGCTAAAAGGGAAATTGTGAATTTTTACATAAATCTCAACTGAAGAGCTTTAAAATATGCCATTGACAGAGAAATGAAACTCGCATTTACTTTAAAATTATGATAAAATATACTCCGAAATAGAGAAAAGTTTCTAGATCGAATATCTTGGTAAGAGGCTTCTACACCATTTGCCCACATCTATCGAGGCAATAAAAACGAACAGACAAAACACATGGAGGCAAGGACAAAGGACAAACAGAGACACACAGCGGGCAGCCACATGCGAGGCTGAGGAGGGAGGTAGGGAGGTAGAGAGGGGCTGGTTTGGGAACGTTTCACTCGATACACTAGGGAGCCACAAAAAGATTTTCATTGCGTATTTTTAGAGCGTCAAAAATTGTTTATTTATTGACTATGCACAGCACGCACCCTGGGAAAGAGCACATCAAAAGTTATGATAGGGGCGACGCTTACCCTTTGACTTCTCACTGTTTCCCTCTGCTCCTCCTCGCTGCCCCTCCCAACCACAGCTCCTCCTTTGCCAAACTGTTGCGGTTGCTCTGAATAGATTCATAAGCGAATGAAACTAGGCAATCGAGTTGCAAATATGAGAAGCTAACTGTAAAAAAATTGTACAAAATTTGACATTTGTTCAAGGCAACAAACGTTGGGATGCTGCAGGGTCAGGTGACACGACGGGTTGTATAGGGTATGATTGCCGACAATCAGGCTTGTCAGCAGCTACGGAGCAATCAAAATAAACGTTAAAGGAATACTCTGCTGGCAGAGGGGAGTTACAGGAGTGATCGATCACCTGGTCTGCATTACAAACTTGAAACTTTTCAATTAAAAAACAAACTAATTAAAATATGAATAAATGCTTTTAGTGTTTATTTGCAATTTAATATTTACATTTTTATTTATTGTTGTATAATAGTTTTAATGCAAAATAATAAAAAAACTACAAAATAATAAAAAAACTATTATAATTATTATATATATATACCTTTATATATATATTTATATTTCTTTATAGTTCATTTCAATTTTAGCTAATTTTTTTTTGTGCTGAGATATATTTGCTTTTGACTTTTCAGTGCCTAAAGCTTAGTCAATGCCGCTAAAAAAAAAATTAAAAATTGTGCTCCAAGCTACATTGATAAACCTAATTTTGTTGCATAATATATCTTACTAAAATTTTTCATTAAATTTGCTTAATTTTCTTATTTTGCCATTCATTAATATTTTATTTTTTTTTTAAATTCATTTTTAATAAAAAATATTCTTTCTTTTATTTATATTTTTATTGTTTTTTTACTTTATTTATTTTTCCACATTTTTGTTTATTTTTGCTACAATTTTTATTTTGATTTTTATTTTTTTTATGTTTAAGTCTAGCGAGATGCTTCTCCACAAGCTTCTATCTAGATCAGTTTCGATCTGTCTTACTTGTAGCTTAAGCAGGCTTTAGTAGAAAGAATATTATGCAGTCGTTGGTAGCCGACAGCAACTAGTCTTTGTCGCTTGGCAGCTTTGTGAAATATGCATAAGCACCGGAAATGCTACAATACCACAAAAGCAGACTTCACGCCAGGCACACTTCAGCCAAAATCCCGAGACACTCGCACGCTCGCACGCACACACACCGACAAACACCCACCCAACCAACCAACCACCCACCCACACCCACACACACAGCAAAAAGCAGCGTCATAAAGCAATAAAGCGAAATCATGTGTAGAAATTTTTATAAGTTTTTCGCTTCTTCTTCTTCTTCTTTTTTTTCTTTTTTTCTGATGTCTTCAAGTGGCTGTAGAAGGATGGCTTTTGGCAGGGTGAAGGGCAGAGGCTCCAGGCTTCAACTTGCATTTGCGCAAATCCAGCCAAAGAGCTTAAGGTATCAACTCAACTCAACTCAACTTAACGCAACGCAACGCAACGCAACTCGACTCGAGTCGTGGTCTTTTCATGCTCAGCCAGCCAAGTGCAGCCAAAACCAAGGGCGGAGCTGCTCAAACAGTTAGTTTCGTTCGCGTTATCAATGCAATTTAATTCTTTGTTACAATTATAAATGAAATTATAAGTGGCAATCATACTTTAGTAGCTTTAAATACTTATAAATACAATAAAATACAAATCTAAATTTGATTTTTTTTTTCTTAAAAAATTCTTCTTAAACATATAGGTTAATCATTCAGATTGGATTGGAATAATAAATATTTTGGGTATTTTTATTTATTTTTTTTTTTATTGTGTGGTTGAGGTAGATAAAAATGCTTTAAGCTATGTTAGGCTGGTTGGCACTCTGATCAGAAACCTGCCCGTCCTTGTGCTGCCTCTCGCCTTGGATACAGGAGCTAGCCCGCATTAGCAATCTAGGTGGAACCACTCAATATGATCGAGTTAAGCACTATCATCCGTATGCCACTTCCTGTATCCAGATCCCACTCTCTCCGCCGCACAACCTTTAGGGCACAGCCACAGGCTCTTTTTCGAGCATCTTTGCTGTTGCCCAGCAGACTCTGCCAAATAAGTAATTTTTTCTGCTCGATGCTCTGTGTCGTCCAGTCATCAGTTTTCTCCATCTTATAAACACGATCGAGTATAGAGACACACGTAAATCACTTGCGCCCTTTGCGCAAATTACACGCCGTGGAAAACCATGGCAAGAGCGGAGCGACAACAGCACCGCATATGGCTTTGCATCTCTATCATTTGAGTAAAACATAAAGTGTTGAATCTCAAACTTATGTATATATCATATACATTACATTATATAACTTTGTTTTGATATTTATAAAATTAAACTTTAGTTATAAATTGCATTTGCTAATGCTTTTCTATGAAGAGACTTGCAGTAGAGTATTGGATCATCAGATGTAAAACTAGACTTGAAATGGAGCCATCCGTTTTTTGTTATTTATGTCTAAGACAAAGGCCATGTCCAGTGTTCCGGATGTAGCGCTTACTGACCACCATTGACAAGTTTGATGATGAGCAATGGATGATCAGATGTAAAGCTTAACTTGAAATGGAGCCATCCGTTGTTTGTTAATTATGTCCAGTGCTCCGTATGTACCACATACTGATCATTACTTACACGTCTGAGGCAGGTGGTGTATGTGGTACGTTATTTGTTTAGGTAGACTTTTCATTCCACATCAACCAATTTGAGGCCAGTATAGTTTTGCATATAATAAATTATTTCAAAGAATTTGATCTAGTGTATTTGTTATATTTATTGTATTATATATCGCATTTATATGTCTATACATTTTTTCCTCGACGATTCTCTAGATGAGAATAAAATTCAGGTCTGTAGGTTCCTAAACTTAACTTTTCTATATATATATATAAATGATAAAGAAATATGTAACGTGATAGAGCCATTTTTCCAACCCAATACAGAAGAGCAATCACTTTTGACGATCGAACACATAAACTTTGAATGACTCAAAGTCACTTCGCTGAATGCAACTTCTGGATTTTTAAAGCGTCTTCAACTCATACGAAACTCTGCCTTCAACATTTTTACTCGCAGATTTCTGTGAATTGAACAAATTTCGAAATGAAATTTTGCAATTTTGATTAAGAACTTTTCTGTGCTTAGCTCTGTTAATGCATTTAACTTTTGATTCCACTTTGTTGAACTTTCGTTGATTCAGTTTTGCTTCGTGCACTGCACACATACACACACACACACACACAAACACCCTCTGTTCACCTGAGTACATGTTTGCAATTCCCGTAGAATATTTTCAATATCAATAAGTTGAACGACTTTAGTTATTAGCACAGTTTATCCATACTAAGTAAGTGCAAGTGCTACATATAACCGCCAAGTATCCAAGTTTTCTCCATTCCCGCCCCCTGCCCACGCTCACGTCCCAGCCCTCTTCATTCACTCGCTTTGCCCATGCAACTGCAAGACAGTATAAAATGTTTGGTAAAAACTTTGTTTTTTTTTTTGTTGTTTTCTTTTCACACTACTTCTATACCTTTCTCTATCTCTTTCTTTTTCTGTCTCTCTCTCTCTCTCTCTCTCTCTCTCTCTCTATCTCTGTTTCGCTTACTGGCCTTGTCCAGTGGCATAGAGTTTGCGTGAAAATCCTGGCAACTTGTTAGCTTATCCGGTGATTACATCGATAATGCTACGTGGTGTTTTAGCTACACAGCTACGTGCTGCTTATAACCACCATGCCACGCCCCTCGTGGCCCAAAGTCTGCGGCGCTTGCAGCGCTGCGAGCTGCAGCTCGCCTGGGCAAGGTGCCACTGAAATGATATCCAAACTCTATTTGTGTGTGTGTGTATAAGTGTTTGTGTGGCAGACAGTCATACTCTGTATCTGTCTGTTTGTCCGTCCGTCTGTCCATTTGTCTCTTTCTCTCTCTCTCTCTCTCTCTCTCTCTCTCGCTCTGTGTGTGTTCCTTCTTTTGGCACCACTGTAAGCTCAGAGCAATACGAACAACTACAACAATGTCATTCAGCTATTTTTGTTTTGTACTTCGGCACGTTTGGCAAATTGAAGCAACACAGCATTTACCATGCACTTTGCAACCAGGTTGTAAATGAAAGATGGTTGAAGTCACTTGATCATATGAAGGGAAATAACATTTAAATATGTCAAAAAGATCTGAAAAAAGTTAAGAGTAATTTATGACAGCTCTGGTCAAGGCTCATGTCAGCTGACAAACAAGCTACATAAGCGGGCGGCTAAATTTTAGCATTTAGTTAAAGAAAATAAATTAAAAAATATTGAACAAAACGTTCGACATTCAGTTATACAGCTGAACTGCCTGTTAAATTCTAACGTGCAGCTTAACTTCACGTTAATGTAACTGTTAACGTTGACAGGAAGTTAGACGGCTATTGTTTGTAGGTCCTGCTCTAAGTACGAGCCGACTTTTAAAAGTTAACCTGCCCGCTTGTTATATGTTACCATTTAGCTATACCTAGATATAAAAGTGGCTGTTAGCACTGCCAAGCAGTTGACAAGCGTATTCAAGCTTCGGCGTTAACTGTCGATAACTACATTTGCTTGTGCCCCGTATTATAGTCCTTGATGTAACTCCCATTTTTTCGGCATACAAATGTGCAAAATGCAGTTGGAGGATTCTGCTCTGCGTCAACTCCCACGCATGTTGTACATTTTATTGCCCAAGTCAAGCAGCCAAAAGGGAAAGAGTGAGACAGAGAGAGAGAGGGAGGGAGAGTGGTAGATGGCTTACAGTAAGCAGTAAGCAGATACATTTGTATGTGCAAACATGTATCTGCTTGTTGCAGTTGCATTTCAGTTCCTGTTATTCACGTGCTCAATCAATTTTTCAAGTTTTTACAGCCGCATCCGGCGGCCCAGCACTGGCATAATGTGTGTGCCAACTGTCTGCCAACTCTCTTACTTTCTCCCCCCCTCTCTTCGACTCGTTTTCGACTTGAGGTTGCTGCATGTCAGTGCTGTCAGCTTTGGGTAAAGCAAAGCTCACAAAAGGAGTCAGTTGTGTAAATGTGAAGAATAGAATATCCGACTAGAGTATACCCACACAGAGAAAAGTTTTGTAGCTTAGAATAGGATCAATGAAATGGATTTTAAACATGAACTTCTGAACCAATTGACCAATAAACAGTGATTGATAAGGATTAGTTGATTCAATCTTTCATTATCGCTATGTATACTTCATATACATATAAATTTAATAGGCTCTTCATGCTTTATATACCTGTTGTACTTAATATACTTTTCACACTATATCTGATATACATACTTTAAATACCTAATAAACCTTATATACTTTGTGTACGATATATACTTTTCATAATTACTTTATATTCTAAAAATACTTTGCCTGCTTTACATACTAAATATACTTAAGATCATTTATATACTTTTCATACTTTATGTACCTTTCATACTTTATTTTCTCTATATACCATTTATACTTCATAAAATTTATAGACTTCAACTCACCTCCGTCTCCTTCTCACTCTTGCACAAACTTGTAGCATAATTTTTAGCCACTTTTCCCTATTCTTAACGCTTACCATAAAAAAAGCTATGCTTAGCGTATAAAAGGCTAAATTGGCCTCACAATCGATGCATACTTCACGCTTTTTGCCAAACCGCAGTTGGTTCGCTATTTTGTTTCGCTTCGTGGCGAAGTTCGACTTGGTCTGGTGCTAATGATATTTCATTGCCACTGATTTATAGTTGGTTGCTCGCTTCTTAGCTCGTTTGGCTGCCTTGTGAACGCGAGCGCGCGCGTCTGTGTGTGTGTGTATGTGTGTGTGTGTGTGTGTGTGTCCTGGCACGTCTTGGCAATTCTTGCGCTGCCGCTGATAAGAGGTGAAATGTTGTTCGAGACACTCGTATTATACTCACACACTTTAGAGTCATAAAAGGCGCTACGCGTGTTCCTCAAAACTGAAAGGAATTTTGAAAAACAGCAAAAGCTACGTATATCGACAACAGATGGCGCCACAATTAAACAGAGGCTAGGATTAGACAGGCAAATCGACCAACTGTGAACAAAACTACCAGCAAAAAGAGCAAAAAATATATTGAAATATCATGTGATCGTGACAGTAAATGGGAGCTATGATTCAACGACAGGTGGCGCCACCAGCATATCAATCAGAGGAGAGTTTAAAAATTGGATTGAGTTTAAGTATTTCTCACGAAAGCCAATCCATGTGAACTTCAAATAGGTTGGTTGATTAAGAAAGTAAAACGTTATACAGGAGAGTAGTGCGAGAGCCAGTTCAATTGATAATCAAAAGGAGCTGAATCATTGAACTAGTTCTGCATGAATAGCATGAATAATTCATAAAATGTTTATTAACTGAGCAAAAAACAGCGTCAAAGATTACAAACTTTATCGTTTTCCGAGACTAAGTAGTTCTTTTGAACAGCTCGTTCAATTGAACCAGCTCCGAATACAATACTTTTGTGATATCACAAGAGTCTTTTCTGCAAATCACTTATACATCTATAAAATAGTTGTGTAACATAGCTATAGAAAACATTTTCTAAGTCTTTCCGCTAAGGCCACCTTTGTTTGCCGCCAGGTGTCGCTCTTGCCCTATGAAGTGCACTCTCTCTTAAGCTGTTTAGCTGAATTGAATTGGGGATAAGAATTAAATTTTGTAAAAATAATTTGAGTTTTTGTTGTTCGCTGTTCACTTTGTGAAGAATGTTGCTGGCACGCCCATTGCGTGTTTGTGGGCGTGACATTATGCGGCAATACCTGCCAAGATGCTGGCCATGTACAAAGCTGAGAGCCAAGCCGCCCGCTCGTCTGGCTGCCTGCCCGCCTGGCTGGCTGGCTAACGCAATTATTACGCATTTCTTATGATGTAATCAGACGCAGCCTGCCATGGGTTTTGCCAAATGAAAATATGCTCAGGTAGCGGTAAAACTTTTCCCCACCAAATGAAAAACAGAAGCTGGCACAATGAATGGGGCCCAGAGCCGCGAGCCGCGAGCCCAGAGCCCAGAGCCCAAAGCTGAGGTCCTGGCAGCCGCAGCGAAAATGAAGCGAAATAAAACTAAATTATGGCAATTGAAAATGAAAAGCGAAAATTAAGCGCATAATGAGTCGCAGTGCGACGAAGGCGGAGAGCGGGGCACGGCATGGCAGGGGCTGGCATTCAAGGAGCTGGAGCAGATTAAAGCAACAAGCTGTGAGAACTTCATTCAGCACGACAACAATACAACGCATAATACAATAAGCAACAGCTAACAGCCAACACCAACAACACACCGGTAACAGCAAGTGCCCCAAAAGTGTGGGCGTGGCACGAGGAAGACAACAAGACACTAACCTAATGCAGCTTCCACGCAATGAAGCGGCGCAGCGAACCGAATTTCAGCGCCACTTAACGAGCGCGTCTTGTCTTTTAGGCTGAATATCTTCCACTGCTGCTTGATGAGGCAATGTCGTAATGCTCATTTCCCAGCGCGTTTTGCTAGTCAGTGAAAATCGAGCAGCAGGGGAAGAAAGAAGAAGAAATATTTCCAAGCAACCCAAAATTATAGAAAAAAGATGAGAAGAGAAGAGAAGAGAAGAGAAGAGAAGAGAAGAGAAGAGAAGAGAAGAGAAGAGAAGAGAAGAGAAGAGAAGAGAAGAGAAGAGAAGAGAAGAGAAGAGAAGAGAAGAGAAGAGAAGAGAAGAGAAGAGAAGAGAAGAGAAGAGAAGAGAAGAGAAGAGAAGAGAAGAGAAGAGAAGAGAAGAGAAGAGAAGAGAAGAGAAGAGAAGAGAAGAGAAGAGAAGAGAAGAGAAGAGAAGAAGAAGAGAAGAGAAGAGAAGAGAAGAGAAGAGAAGAGAAGAGAAGAGAAGAGAAGAGAAGAGAAGAGAAGAGAAGAGAAGAGAAGAGAAGAGAAGAGAAGAGAAGAGAAGAGAAGAGAAGAGAAGAGAAGAGAAGAGAAGAGAAGAGAAGAGAGGAGAGAGAGAGAGACAATCAGAAGCGAATTGTTAATTTTTGTCGCCTGTGCATGGCGGGGACAAAAACTGCATCAGCTCGGCACAGCTTTGGTATTCTGTGGGTAAAATAGAACAAACTGCTCTGTCACTCAAATCTGACAGAAGACAAATCGCATCGACTGTCGGCGAATGAAATTGATCGCATCCAATCGGATTCAATGACATTTTCGATGTGCTTCCAGCACCCTCTCCTCCTCGACTCGCATCGACTCAACTCGCATGCGAATGCAACTCCATTGAATTTTGCTACACTTCAGCAATCAATTCACAATTACCTCAAGCCTCTGTTTTGGCTCGCGTCAACCGTCTCCGGCTCCACACCCCCTCCCACTCCCACTCCTACTCCCAGTTGTACTCCTC
Organism: Drosophila anceps; assembly: GCA_035045945.1. Classification (NCBI taxonomy): domain Eukaryota; kingdom Metazoa; phylum Arthropoda; class Insecta; order Diptera; family Drosophilidae; genus Drosophila; species Drosophila anceps. Next base: position 8,421,379 of record JAWNON010000004.1, on the reverse strand, counting down.
CTTCTCCTCTGGCCATTCTTCCATTTACAATTCCTACATCGCTCGAATGCAAAAGTTCAATTCAATCTTTCAGTTGTCATTGGCAAAAACAATATATGCGCATCAGGTCAAAACACACAGATGGCCCAGTAGGAAATTTAGTGACAATCAGCTCATTGTTCGCATGGCCTAAAAAGCTAAACGTGTCTATCAATGTATTGCGTACTACAGAGATAGAGCAAATGTTTTTATTTCTCAACATAAGAGAGAGAGAGTGAGGAAGAGAGCGAGGGAAACGTAGTGAAAATTCATTCAGTACAATTTTCATACTAGACGAATCTAACAAATTTCCAACTGGGTTGAGCACACACACAGCGCCACACACACACGCACACATCCACCCACACGGCAGAATCACATGCATACATACATATGCATGTATGTATGTCGAAGTAGAACAACATTCAAGTTTCTCTCTCTCTCTCGCTCTCGCTTCTTGTTGTCTTTGTCTTTTGTTTGCTGTTTAGAATTTAAATGTTGGTAACTCTCTTTGTGAACACACACAAACTTACACACACACCCACACACCTATGTATGTGTGTGTGGCAATAGTATTTCCAATGCAAAGTCTAATGAAACGTGTTTAAAAACAATTTGTTCACCCATATTGAATTATCCACTCGAGTGCATTTCGACTTCTTTGCAGCCAAATGGGCGGATCTGAGGGGCAGATATATACTATATATGTATATATATATATATATATATATGTGTGTGTGTGTGTAGAGGGGGGCGTTGCTCAGCAGCAGTATAATGCAGCTCTAAGGTAATGGCTATAATGAAGATGCTGCCATTGCAATGCGTTGCGAGTTTCAAACTGCAATAGTAGCTAGATCGAGAAATATATAGATATATCAGATATATATTACAATAGATAAATACAGTTACATTTTTCTTACGATATATACATAAACATATGTACGTACATATATATACATATATTGTCAGCAAATAACCTGCAACAACTGACTTTTGCCTCCTGCAAGGAAAAATGTTCAAGCGAAAGGTTTAATTCGCAAGCCCTGCTCTGGTATAATTTTAGCCATAATGAAACCGCTATCAAACTCAACAAAAGGCAATTTTCAGCTGTTAAATGAACTATCAAATGAAACAGAGTGGTTAACTCAAGGTTGCATTAAGGGTTGCCACTCTATTTCAAATACAACTCTGAACTGCAGAGTTGCAAAATATTCTATCATCGAAGTAGGTTCTGCGATTCCTCAAAACTCCTCAAATTTTTCTAGCTACCCACAGTCAATTTGTTTGCTGCTCAGTCTGCCTCTGGCTCGCCTAGAGTGTAGACTCAAATTTATTTTTGTCTCTTGTTTTTCTTTGGGCCTAAAACCTCAAATTGAAATCTATTTTTTTTTTTTTTTGTATAATACTTGTCTTTTGCTAAACCAAAGACTTGATACATTTTTTTTTATTTATTTTTGAGTTTGAAAACTCGAATTTCATTAACAAGTTATTTAATGAAATCTTTTTTTTATTGAGAGCTCTTACACAATATATTTATATATTGCCATGGCAGTCCACGGCGTGTAATGGGAGCACAGGGCACAAGTATTTTACCTTCGTCCCTAAACTCAATAATTTTGATGTTCGAGGTGATCAGGAGAGCATGGCTCTCCCGCAGTCCACAGGATGTGGCTGTCAATATGTTCTTGCTTGAACACATTTTTTTTCTTTTTTTTTTATTTTTTTATATTTTTTTTTTGTTATTTTTTTTTTAATTGAAACACTACAAACGTAGTTGGGCTTAACTGTTTTTGTCGTGTTAAGAAGCTACCATATTCTTCGTTATCTTACAACTTTCTGACATCAGACGTCTATGTGGAGATATATTAATTATTATATAAAATATAACTATCTCTTATCCGCCTCTCCCTCCCTTCACTACGGGAGTTTGGCCTTTGTTGTGAAAGTTGAATTCATTTTGCTTTCGATTGTTAGAGTGGTGATTCTTATTTAAGAGATCTGCTGATTTGATAAGGAAAACTTATTGGCGAATTTATCAGTTGATAAATGTTTTGGAATTTGTCATTTTTGTCGCGTACTTTGCAGGCCATATTTTTGGCACTTATTCATTCCTTGTGAACTAGTTAATTATTCAATGGTATTAAATGTATTTTTTTTGTGCAGATCTATTTTGATCCTTCGTCCTTCGTGAATTGATATCTTCAAGTGGTATTCGATGAGAACCCCCACTTCTTTCATAAAAATAAGTAAAGGCATTGAAGAAGTATTTCGTGGTGCAAAATGTAACATTTCGGTGTCTAGTGCTCAACTGGGACAGGTGTTTCATCTTGTGATTGTGATTTTTGTTAAGTTGTTTCTTGGAAGATTCTAATGCTCCATTGGCAATTTGTTTACTATCGTTCGAGGAGGCTGGAACTGATTTTGATGATGATGAGTCGCATGTTGTCTGGGCGAGACATATCGAAAAAGTCAAAGCTTTCTTCATTTTTCTAGTTGATTGCTGTTGATCTTTTGCACTGTATTAAGTTCGAGCTGCGGACGTTCAGTCAAGTTCCTAGTGCAAGAGCGCAAGAAGATGTGGGATCTGGATGCATTTCTCGAGTCTGATGTGAATTGAGCTAACTCAAGCTTACGCTGCGAAATGTCATTGGCCACAGAAAGACACTGTACGCAGTGAACAGAAAGACCTTCTATGGCCCTACCTTTATGCGGTTCTTCGAAGTCTCTGTGTTGGGTGTACCTCGTTACACTCGTAAGCATCTTTGTGGCTGGCTCTAGCTTTGCCTTAACGAGTTGTTCTACCTAGGAGTTGATCTATGTATGTTAATATGGGTCTTTACAGACTTATGGCTGGAATTGCTTCTTCAATGTGACGTGAATTGTGTTTGTCCTGATTCCTGGCGAAAGGAGGTATCGTTTTGTCTAGTGCGCAACATGTTGTTTCGTCTTGTGATTGTCATTTTTGTTGTGTTGATTCTTGGGAGATTCCTACACTCCATTGGAATTATGTTGAGCTATCGTTCCAGGAGAAGCCTGCAACTCATGCTCTGTGTTGAATGTAGACAGGGTGAGACAATTCGAAAAAGACATAGCTCTCTTAAGGAATTATCTTCATTGCTGTCGGGTATTTCGTCTTGTGATTGTGATTTTTGTTTCCTGGGAGATTCTAATACTCCATTGGCAATTTCTTTACGTATTGCTCGAGCAGGGAATTATGTTCATTGCTATCTGGTGTTTCGTCTTGTGATTGTCATTTTTGTTGTGTTGATTCTTGGGAGATTAATACACTCCATTGGAATTATGTTGAACTATCGTTCCAGGTGGTTGGAAATGATTCGCTGAAAAGAGTGTCGGCAATTCACAATTCGGAGGCGGCTAGTATCATCTTGTTGCTTAGGAGAGTACGCTGCCTGCTTTGATGCTTCTTGGTGTTGGTGTCTTGTATGATTCTACCAAGTCTAATGGTGAAGAGTGTGTTTGTGAGCCAGGAAGAGAAGAGTTTATGTCGTCTTATATATTAATGAGATCAGATCCGAGGGCTGAGAAAGTAAAGAAATTGAAGAAGTACTTGGAGTTTTTTATTCGACAATATAATCGTTTTTGTCCTAACACGATTTCTTTTACATTCACATTACCCACCAGTAAAGTTTCAATTAGAAAGAAAAACACTATCATACACAAATGTATACTGAAGCAAATCTGGAGATATGAAGTAGAAAGTCTATGGAATGGTATCAGAATTCTAACTAAAGTGCGTGCCACATAGACCACCTGCCTCAGACGTGTCAATGGTGGTCAGAAAGATGTACATACGGAACACTGGACATGGCCTTTTTCGGAGACATAATTAACAAACAACGGATGGCTCCATTTCAAGTTTAGCTTTACATCTGATCATCCATTGCTCATCATCAAACTTGTCAATGGTGGTCAGTAAGCGCTACATCCGGAACACTGGACATGGCCTTTGTCTTAGACATAAATAACAAAAAAACGGATGGCTTCATATCAACTCTAGTTTTACATCTGATGATCCTATACTCTACTGCAAGTCTCTTCATAGAAAAGCATTAGCAAATGCAAATTATAAATAAATGTGAATTTTATAAAATTATAAAAAGTTTTATTTACAATATAATTTATATGATGTTTGTATTTATCGTGGAAAATCAGGTAAAACTGTATATCCTTCGGTTCACTTTTGACTGCTATTAATTTGATGTTTTGATGTATACTTACATACGATTCTTGGGGCAGGACATTGAGTTAAATCAGTTAGTGCTTTAAAACTGTCAACATGCATGCTAAAGTTGACCAAAAATATTAAGTGGCAATTCAAAAAAAAAAGGCTGTTGATCTGCATCACAGTTTGCTCATTGTGACGAGGCAAGTTAGAAATTATTGATTTTTAAACTAAGTTGAAATGGTTTGCGCTGTGATCGGCCTTCTTTTTAAAGCTATGTTTACCAGATAGAAGACTTCTATTTAATGCTATAGCAACTCTGTAGAAGTCTGTTTGAAGCAATATCAACGATGTAGGAGATGCCCTTCTAGAGCTGCCTATATATAGAAAAAGTCTTTCTCAAGCTCTATCAACTATATAGAAGAATTCAATTGAAAACTATATTGATTATATATATATATGACGTGGCTATCAGACTTAGTTAAGGTTGCTGTTAAGCGCTCGATGTTTGCGCTATTAGTGAACAATTTGCGGCCACACATTTTGTGTATAAAGAAGGAAAATGGCAAATATTTAAACGAAAAAGCCGTGCAGAGAGCCTCAGTTCAGCTTGTGTGTGTTCGCTCAGGTCTATGACAGCAGCAGCAGCAGCAGCAGCGGCAGAAGTCGGCGGCAGCCACAGCAAGTTGAAAAAACTTATATATATATATATATATATATATATATATATATATATATATATATATATATATATATATATATATATATATATATATATATATATATATATATATATATATATATATATATTTATATGTATAATATACATATAGTACAAATGTATGCGCTACATGCATGCGATACGAGTGGGCGTGGCAATTGCAACATGTTGCCTTACTGCATGTATGTGCCACATTTCCATTGTTGTTACTGTTGCTGTTGCTGTTATATTGTTTCGAACAGGCGCATCAATTTCTGGCCAAGTTTAAACTAAATAAAAAGCAAATGCGGCTGGGTGGGGCAACGTCATGTGTACGAGCATAATATCAACTTTGAACAGACACACACACACACACACACACACACACATGACTGAATGGAATGTGTTTTGCAGGCAGCGGCAAGGATTCCCCCGTTGCAAGCGCTTAAGAAGTTTCAGACATGAAATCAATTTGTCTTCCAACTCCCACGAAAATAAAAACTGAGCCAAACGCCAGCGAACAGGCAAACGGGCAACGAACGAGCCAAACAACCAAAAGGAAGAAACAAAAAAAAAAATAAAAAAAGAGCAAAAATAGCCAAAAATTGCTAGCCAGAAAAGGCTAAAAAGATGCAAAGCACAAATGCTGCAACTCGAATGCTCTTTAACATTAAATATATCTAAAATAAATTGAAATGAAAAATTCATAACAAATAATTTAATATACTTATACATCTAAAGTAATTGCTATTCAAATAAAAACTAGAAAATGCCTAAATTTGTTTTTTATTTTCATTTATAATTATCCAGGAAAATCATATATCAAATCTATTTTGCTTGCAGCTAGTTCAAAGAGGTTGCTTCGATATAGATAGGTAGAAATAGCTCAGTTGGAAAGTTAAGCTGGTAAGTTAAGTTAAGTTAAGCTATGTGATTATCACATACTATCAATATATATATATATAAACTATTCAATATAATCTCTATAAAAATCTCTCTTGAAACCACAAGCCGAATTTCTTTGGCTTGGCTGCAATTGTTAATCACCTCACATAGTTGACTTAGGAAATTACTTTTAGAGCTAAACATATTCAAAGTCTTATATAGAATAGCATTATAGAGAATGCATGAGCAGGTCTGTTCAAAAAGTAATGGGAATTTTTTTATTGTTCAACATTTTTTTGATTTATTCATGAACATCTACTTTGTGCCTTTCAAATATTCAGTTAATCCTATCAGATTTTTTTATATAATTTTATTTTTTTGTGCTTCTGTTCAGCCGCTTTTTCGATGGCATCATTATCTTTTGTCGTAGCGTCGACTCTTCATAGGCTTTTTCAGTTGCGAGAACAAGAAAAACTCTGCAAGTAGAGCTCCTGTAGTATCAGTATTTGATAGAGGATTGAAGAAACTTGAATATATCCATAATCTGCTCGCAGTCAAGCGACTGCAAATTGTCGAATCTCAGAGTGAGTATCTCTGCTGCGCATACATATATATAAAACTTGAGCTACCATAGTTTAAGGAGTTCTATCTGAGATATAATAACCCTTGCGTGAGTAGCCAATTAGGCCGAGCCCATTTGTCACAATTCATCTATATAGCTACAGTAGTAACTCGTGAACAAGTATTTCAAATGTGTGGCATAGCAGAGCCAAGATATTTGCGCATATTCCTTGGCAGGGTATCAGATGGCAGCCAGCCAGGGAAACAGTCATTGCCTCTACCAAAGGCAGTCATGTGGCAACACACACACACGCAGCACATGCGGGCGTGGGCGTGGGCGGGGGCGTGGCAGTGCAATAACTTGTATTTTAAGTTTACTCACTGCTGGGATTCGAAATTTAATTTCATAGTGCGATGCGTTGTTATTATTTTGCATAATAACATTTCTGGCAACTGCTCTGAAATACCCAGCGGTATCACACACAGACCCAAGCCGCCCACGCCCCATGGCCACTCTAACTATATCTAAGCATATCTAATGTGTGCATTAGGGGTATTCGAATGAGTTGTTCATTGAAATATTTGAGAGGCAGTTGAAAGAATTTATTGGAAAACGCAAAAATATAAAGTCGTAAGACATAGAGCTAAGCAGCTGGACTGCAAAGTTCGTAAGCTAATGTAAAAATAAAATTATATTTTATTATTCAATATAGTTGCTGGCGAGGGTAGATACAACTATTGTAGCTGCTGTCTAATGTATCGCTAGCATTTTTAGAGCAAGTTTTGTCTTTGGCCTCAGACAAGGCATCAGTTGCAGCGTTTACCTCTACAACGGCGCTAAATATCTTTCCAGCGAGCATTCTGTTGAAGTCTGAGAACAGGGATTGAGAACAGCATACGACAGCAATTCATGCAATTTTGCCAATGTTTTCATTGATTTGTGACAAGGTGTGCAGTGTCTTGATGGAACAGCATTTTCTGTTGCTTCATATGGAGCCGTCTTTCTCTGACTTCGTTTTTTCCCTTTTCAAGAAAGTTGATGAGCTCAAGCGAAATAATAGTTATAATTCCCAGTTCTAGACTTCATATATACTTTTCTCATTTCAAGCGTGTGTACTGAGCACCCCTACTGTTAGCTTGTACTACTTTTTTGTCATATTTTCTGCCTGCTTTTTCGGCTCAGCGAAATGAGCTGAAATTTTCGTGTGTGCGTGAACTTTGCCTCCCACTTGGGACTCTTCTCGATTGGGCAATCGCTGCCGGGTTATTAGCCGAGACGCCGAGCATGGCCAACGATTAGAAGCTCTGCGTAAAAAAGGCTCATCAAGCGCCTTTTTGACATACGTTGAATAAACCGACAAATATTGGCTCTTCAAGCAGCTTTATAAATCTTAACATAACTTGAACAACTTAAGCAAATCTAATAAAAGATCAAGATGTCAGCTGTGCACAGCTGTTGCTTTGTATTTGCTTTAGGAACTTGGAAAGTTTTTTTTGGTTCGCATACGTCAGCTGTGCAAAGAAAACCCACAGCAAAGGTTTAACCACCTTGTGGGTGGCTTTACTTATGCTAGATCTTGAAGGAAAACTATAGGTAAGCCCCTAGCTGGCCATAAGTTTGGCTGATTACGGCAGTTAACACGAAATGTATATAGGTAACTTCCAAATTGGATTTCTTGATTATGACCATGCCAAAGAGAGCAAGCGAGAGAGAGAGGGAGAGAGAGAGAGAGCGAGAGAGAGCGAAAGAGAGAGCGAGAGAGAAGACAAAGTTCAGACATATAACTTTGCCTTCTCTCTCTCTCTCCCTCTCTCTCTGTCTTTCTGACTCTCTATTTCTTTCCCTTTCTCAGTCTCTATTTCAGTCTCTCTCTTTCTCTTTCTCTTTCTCTATTTATTTTTCATAATTTACATATATCTGGTCTCTCCAGTTTGTTCCCTTTCTTTCTCTATTTCTATATTACTGCTTTTCTCTTTTTCTTTCCCCTTTTTCTCTGTCTTAGTACGCGTTACGTATAAGCAATCTGGTTTACATGAAACCGCATTAGCCACTCTCTTGTTTCTTTCCCACTCTCTTTGTCAGTTTGCTCAATTACTTTTCTCCAATTAAGGAATTGTTTAATGGGTTACGTATACGTAACTGCCTATGTTCACTTATTGTTCTCTCTCTCTCTCTCTCTCTGCTTGAGCATCTGTGATTATTTCACTTACCCTTACTTTATCTCTCTCTCTCTCTCTTTCACTCGCTCTTCCTCTTTCTCTTTCTCACTCATATACTCTTTAGCAATTTACATTATGTATTCGTATGTATCTCTATCTCTATTTTTCTTTCTTCATCTCTTTTTCTCTCTCTCTCTTTCTCTATGTTTGTCCTCTACTTTCCGCTCTCATGTCCTACCCCTCGTAATGTCCACCTTCAACATCAGCTCTTCACCCTCTTGCATTACGTGACGTATACGCAACGTTGTCTTATACATTTCCTGCGCCCTCACTCTCTGGCTGAGAGTGCGTTTCCCTACACCTGTTTGCGACGTAAATTACGTTACGTATACGCAACGTTTGTCCATTAGAATTAACTCTAGTAGCGGCCCACTTATTGAGCTCAGCTCAGCAAATTATTGCTGCAACTACATTTTGCCGATGATTTAATCTATTTTTTTTAATAAAACCCGTTGCCAGCGGGAGGCATGGGTGGAGGATGGGCATTTGTGGTGCTGTCTCAATATTTTATTGTTGCTTAAATCATGAAAACAAAATGCGCTCATAATAAAATTGAAGCAGCAGCAGCAGCAGCAGCACCAAAAACAACAGCAACAGCAGCAGCAGCAGCAGCAGCAATGTGTAAACACATGTAATGCCTGGCCACATTGTTGCTCTCATTGTTGTTGCTGTTGTTGTTAAGAGCAACTGCCGTTGTCTGTCTGGTAAACCAAAATTGTTGCTCGTTTTCCGCATGAATCACTTGCATCATCATCATCAGCCAGCTTCCTGCTGCCCCTGCTCAGTGCAGCTGCTATGGCCTAGGCAAACCCTTTACAGTTCACATATGAAACCACAGCATTGTAATTGTGTGTGTGGGTGTGACTGCACACACACACACACACACACACACACACACATACACACACACACACACACACGCAACCGTTTCGCTGTGCACTTTGTAAGTAGCTTTTAATATATTTTGCCACAAGCCAGAAAATAAAAGCTACAACAAAAATAAATCAAAAAAAAAATATATATATATATATGTATATATATATAAAATCGAAAATAAATAAATAAAAAAAATATTGCTCGACTCTGCTGCCGTTGCTCTTTTATGTGTGTGTGCGTGTGTGTGCTTGCTGAAATTGGATTAAAATTAAAATACAAAATCAACAACAACAAACAGAAAAAATGCAGCAAGAAGAAGGAGAAATAAAAACTCGCATGAAGCTGCGGCAAAGAGCGCAAAATTAAATGCAATAAAATACACTCACACACACGCATATATGTATATATATATATATATATATATATATATATATATATATATATATATATATATATATATATATATATATATATATATATATATATATATATATATATATATATATATATGCATATATATATATATATATATATAAATATATATATATATATATATATATATATATATGCATATATATATATATATCCTATATATATAGGAAATGCCTTTAAGCCAAAGTCAAACAAGCGCCTGAACAAAATATTAAAACAAATACTAAATATATTGTAGTTAAATATTCGCTAGTTGACATTTGCTCTGTTATTGAACTCGATCAGAGTTATATATTCGATTTGTGGCGATAATGTAGGTTCTTTCTTCATCCTCCATTGTTAATCAATCCTTGGCTTGATTTGCATACATAGGTTCATTAATGCTGATATAGACTTTAGCTTTCTCTTAGGGCGACTCAAGATTTCTGCTCTGTCCGGGCCAATGTGCACAACGCATTACTTTCTGCACAACTCTTTTCAGGTTTATGGCTCAATTTGAATAGATTTTATCATGTGCTCGTCTCTGAGCTCTCTTTTATCTTGAAATAAAATGTTTGCTTGTCGACTGTCTTCGGGAATTCGTGTTATTGTTAAACAAATTTTTAATTATTTTTATTGTTATTTATAGTTAGTTATATTATAGCTCGTAAATACCAACTACTTTTGGTGTATTTTGCTGTGATTGATTTTCAAAATTTTTTTTTTTTATAGTTTTTCAAGCATAGAATAAATATTTAGAAAATACAATGAATACCAAAAATATACTCAGCTTAGCAATTTTTTTTTATTTTTTTTTGTTTTTGTTTACTTTTTATTTTTATTGAAGATCAAATTGAATCGATTAGCAAAGTCTTTCAAGCGATTTGCTCATATTGTATTTTATCGTACATTTGAATAGTTTTGAATACTTGTTCACATCATCCTTTATATATGTAGATAGATGTGTATATATTCATACGATATATTTGCCTATTACGCCATATTCGCAACTTATAATTGGCTTCATAAATATTGTTTCTGCATTATGTATGCTCCGTGCACAGGCAAACAATAAAATAGTTTTGCCCACCAGTGTACACTGTTAAACATGGACAAATATTTATGGAATATTTGCAAACATTTGTGAATATTGATTTTATTTCTGATATTTAATACTTCTGTGGCATCACGAATGCGAGCTTTGGAGTTTATTTGGTAGCTGGGTTCAAGTTGCAGTTCGCTTCGCTTCGCCTCGGTGCGGCTGTGTGAAACGGATATTCCAGTAGAACTTGTAACACACATAAATTATGTTTTCATTTTTAAATTGTATTTTCGTACTTTAAGTTTGTTAAATTACAAAATTTGTAGAACTTTGCTTACAATTTAATGTAAATTATTTTATTTTATATTTTATTATCATATATTTATTTATTTACTTTTAATTTTTTTTTTCAATAAAACATTTTTCGACCAAATCTATTTTTCGGGTTAGTTTTCAGTTTATTTGTTTTGCTTCAGCTTCAGGCAGTTTTCAAGTTTAAGCGTTGCCAGATATTGGAAAACTTTCCAACTTTCGTTTGGTTCTTGAACCAAAAGATTAAGTTTGGTTCAAGTTTTGGTTCGAACTGGAATTTGAATATTAATTTTGAAGCAAATGTGGTTCGAGCATATATTTACTTTGACTTTTTGTCAGATTCCTTCCGAGTTGTTCTTTTCTTTTGGTTTCTCTGGTTTGCATATGCAATGTTGGTGCTTCGGTGCGAGTGCTCTATGAGTCTCGAATGTGGTTCATATTGATTGTCAAAGGTGCGGTGCCTTGTTGCCGCTTGCTTGCTAAGCTAGCCATAGATACCCTGTATGTAGGTAACGAGAAGATAAAGTACTTATACATTATTTATTTATAATTTTGTTGTTTGCTTTTTTATTTTCTGCCGACAAAGCCAACATTTACGTTCATATATGATAGCTCGCAATGAGAGCTGACATGCGATTGAACCAATTAGAGACATTTCGTTTGGATTTCTATTGTTTTGGGGGCGACTTAGCTGAGGGTTACGTTAATGCTGAGGCAGCTGTCAAACTGTCGGTCATTGCCATTGTCAGTGACGTTTGCACGTTTCGTTTTTTCCAGTGTATAGTACACCCACACACACACACACACACACACACACCCATAACCACACACATACGCACAACACGCAGCTAGGCAAAGTTTCTGCTGAGCTTTGCAGTTGCCGCACAAAGTTGCGCTGACGTTTGCAATATTTTGTTGGTGCTATTGTTGCATTGGCTCTATTAAACATTTAAACTAAGTGCAGGTCACGTAACGTAACGCGCCCCACACTCCATTCTCGCTCACACCTCTACCTCTGGCCTCCCACACTTCACTCCCTCCGCCCCGCACCCGCTCATCCATCGAAATTACTTGCCAAATTGTTGTTGCCGCTGTCTTAAATTGTTGAAAATGTTGCGTTTGACGTTTGATCAGGCAGCTCTGATGGCCACATAAATTTTGATTTATGCCACACACGCACATGCACATTGGCAGCTACAGACACACGTTTGTACGTACGTACGTACGTACATACATATGTATCCATCAGATACATGTGCGGCACGCGCTTCATTAATTTGTCATATGAAGCGATGCATAAAACAGATAGAAGTGCGGGTCAGGTCTATGGATATATCATTAAGCCAGCAGCCAGCCAGTTCATAATATATTTGCCCAGACATACAAACAGAGCGAGAGGGGAGGGGGGGGGGGGGAAAGGCGAGGGAGACACACACTCAGACGTACTCGCAGACACACACACACTCAGACAGAAACATGCAATTAACAAGCAATTTGCGGCATATTAAATTGTACAAAATAAAAGTAATAAACGATTAAAATATTAAAGAAAAACAAATAATTACAAAAACAAAAAATTAAAATAAAAACCAAAAAATTAAAAAAGATAAATCACAAGCAAAAACTAAAAGTAAAATAAAGTTAATATAACTTGGAAAAAACATAACATATATTGAATTAAAACTTAAAAATATAGCACTGTAAAATAATCCTAAAAAAATCTAAAAAGAATAATAACATAACAATTCTAAAATATTAAAAAAAAAAATAAATAAAAGTAATAAAGAATTTTTTTTTATAAAATTATGAAATACAATTAAAAAATATAAGAAATAAAAAAAAAATAAATTGACAAAATAAGTTTTAAAAACTATAACAAGTAAGAGTGCTCTAGTCGAGACTGCTCGACTAGGAGATCCCCTGAGCCCTGAGAAGAGCCGATATTCCTTATTTAACACATACAAATATACATATATATGTGTGTGTGTGTGTGTATACAAGCAACACACGAGCACACACATACGCGCGCACGCATGCATAGGCAATCGCTCTGCCAAGTGCGCTTGGGCTGCAGTGTTGGCTATATTATGGAAACTCATTTGTTGCGTAAGTTATCTTCTAGATGAACTATCGTAATCAAATTTTTAGAGCGTGATCATGACATTTGTGTATATTTGCAAAAGCAAAAGCACAAGTCTTCATGACCGTAGGTTCACAAGGACTTTATCTTTAGTATAGTATAACCAAGGATGTAACGGTCACCTAAGAGCCAAAGGGGAGAGAAGGGGAGGATAGGGGGGGGGGAAGGCAGCTGTTAAAGGGCATGCATACATATCTTGTCTTGTTCGGTTCTATAGGTTTACTAGGACTACAATATAGCCAAGTATATGAAGGTCCACCAGACTTAAAATATTTTTAAATAATTTGATTATTTGAAATCGCAAATGAGTTCTGAGAAGGTTAGGCAAAGCTGCTATAGGCGTAGGTAGTTCAAGAGTACAGCTACTAGTACAGATACTGTTTGCCTTATCATTGTAATTTTTCTATGATTTATAGGCAAAATCAAACAGAAATGTAAAAATGAGCAAATTGAAGCCGGGGTGGAAACTGTTTTATGTGCTGCCCTGTTGAGGTGGGAGGGGTTTGATAAGGAAGTGAGAAAAAAATGAGGCAGATACTAAGGACTCGATGCGTTGGTTCAGCTGTTGCTGCTCAGCATCGTTTCAGTTTCAGTTTCAGTTTCTTTTTCTTTCTTTGTGTTTTATTGTTCGCTGCTTGCTTGTGTTAACCTTGATGCCAGCGGCTGATCCGATTTCCGTTTAACTTCCCCTGCCATTCGAATCCCTCCCGCAAGCTTGTCACTTTCACAATTTTCGCACCGCCATCAGGGAAAAGCCGTGGGCGACAATTGAAATTATGGATTTTATGTGTCATAAGCTTTTATTGATGCAACAATCAAATATTTATGATGACAATTCCCGCTGACAATGATGACAATAAAAGTGCTTTTAGTAAAGACGCGCACAAATGCGAATATGTATTCAGCATTTAATATTGAGCAGCCGCTGAGTGCCTGGATACGATTTCTTTGCTTGTATTTTCTTTCAAGCTTGTCCAATCGACGAGCATTTGATCTTTCTTGTATTTCATATATATTTTAATCTATTTAAAGATGGTTTTCAGTCAGTTGCTACCTAGTCGATTTCAGCAATAGAAATTTCACTTAAGGCAACTGCAGCGCCTGCTTATCGATTTTACTTTAGCTTCTACTCATGCTTCTCGCTTTGGTTTTATATATATTTACTTTACTTGATTTGCTAGCTAACTTATTTGTATGCTTCTTGCTTAAGTTTATCATTTGGAATTTGCTTTGGCTATCTTCTCTTTTTAAGCGTATTTTATGTCTGTGCTTCTCGCTTGACAATTTAGTTTGGCTTTTGCTTCTACCAGTCTCGCTTTTTAAGCTGCAGCATGTCTCTTTTGCTTCACCTGCTTTACTTCTCTTTAAGCTTCTCGCTATACATTTGTTTGACTTTGCCTAATGTTTTTTCTTTACTTTGCTAAGATAAGTCTTCTGCATATGATATTCTACTCTAGTTTTACACTTTGCCTTGGTTAGCTTCTTGCTTTGCTGCTCCTTTTGTTTGCTGACTTAAGCTTTTCTTCTTGTTTAGCTTCTCTTCGCATTTTTGTATAAACTTCACATTTCTCTTTGGTAAATTGATTCCCTTGAGAATGCTTCTCTAATTTCCTCTCACATCTTGCTTTGCTTCTTTGACTACTAGTCTCACTTCTTACGCCCTACTTCTGCTGTAACTGAATTTTACTTTAACATATTCTAAATTACATCTGTTTAAGACATCTAAGAAATTCCTCCAAAAACATTGCTGCAAATTTCAATAGCTTAAATATGGTTTATATATTTTTCGAACATTTAACATGCACGTTTAGTTTAATGCATTGGATATTTGCTTAAAGCACTTGGCCAAATGCGAAGCACAGTTTGGGGCTTGTTTTGGTGCGGAATCGCCTCCCTCTACTAGATTAGACGAGTTGCATGTGCAGATAAAACGCGCAGTTACATATAAACATATATATATATATAACTAGTTCGCACAGTCGCACTCTATAATTTATACAGAGCAACACACACACACACACGCCGGCAAGTGTGTCTTTTACCTGGCTTCCACAATTTAGCTGGGATTTTACACATTGCCTCCGCTTGCATATCATGTAAGCGGACCCGTGTGCGATTCCTTCCGCATACAGTTTACCAGTCTATCTATCTGGCTGTCTGACTCTGTCTGTGTGTGTGTGTGTGTGTGTGTCTGTGTGCCTGTGTGTGTGTTCTATTCTATACATATGCAGACAGTCAAATAGCGAAATATCTATGAGTGCATCCATTATCCTTAATACACTTATGCGCACTAATGTGCTCCACATTAATGTGGGAGAGCTGCTTCAAAATTTGGCTTCTATTTTCCATTTTCTTTTTATACTCGCTCACAAATCAACAACGGGTATATTGGCTGATGTAACAGTGCCACTTACTTGTCATAAATATTTGTATTTAATGTGAATTATAGTCTATGAAATCTACTTAGTCTCGCTGACAGACTTGAAGAGGGGCATACCCACACCTATATACCCATATTGCAGTTCGATCAGCTTTTAGCTTGCATACTCGGTCACAAATTGAAGAAGGGTATATTAGTTTCTATAGCTGTAAATGTGAAACTGCTAATGTATAGTCGTGTATATTCGCTTTAGCTAAACTGCAAAAGTCTTACCCACCATAGTTTGAAAACCAGCTTAAACCATATATTTTTCAATTTCCATGAACTATCGAATCATCGAAAAATGGCTTATCGATATTTCATTATAATATCTTAAGCTGCTAGCGAACTGTGTGCGAGCATAACGTAGTCAGTTGCATCAACCACGAATTTAGCCTTACTTTGAAGCTCTTTTTCTCTTTCGCTCTCTTTCTCTCTCTCTCTGTCTCTCTCCGCTTCTCTTCGCCCCTACCCTCCATCATTCATTCACTTGTATCATATTCGGCCCACTTCAATGCATACCTCTTGCACTGAGCATTCGGCTTTCGGCAGAACAATAATAAACAGCCAGGAGGCCAATGGCTCGATCTGCTTTGTAGCTGGGCAACACGTTGGATTTCCGTTGCCATTTTTGCATACCGACTGGCATTCGTTGGGGCGTCCAGTAGTGGGCGTGGCTGAGCCCTATTGCTGCAGCGACCGGCCGCATTTCTTGGCAATTATTTTGTGATATCCAAACTGGGCAGTTGAGTTGTACCTAGGATTCGAGCAGTACTCGTGCCTCGATTGGCTATGAAATTTCCTCGAATGCGCCACGGGGCAAAGAAACGTGCCGAAAGTTGCACAAAGAGTTGAAGTCCCGGTACTGGCCAGTAAATCGATTTGGCAAAAAGCTGTTTGTGCAAATGATTGGCAAGCTGTTGTGGCAAGCCGCTTGGCCAACATCTTAGCAAGCTGTTTTTGCTAAACTATTGAATGAATCGGTTGGCGAAAGTGTTTTGGCCAACTGTTTGGTGACCTGCCGGACAAGCCGCTTGACAAGCCGTTTGATACGGTGTTTGTTATGTTGTTAGGCAAACCTTTTTATGGGTTGTTTCCAAAGCCGTTTTCTCTAACTGTATGACAAGCTGCTTGACAAGCCATTTGGTAAAATGTTTGTCATACTGCTAGACAAGCTGTTTGCAGAACCTTTTCCTGATTTCTTTGGCTTGCTGTTTGGCTAGTTGCTTGACAAACGCTTCGACAATGTGTGAGCTGTGTGTAGCTTGTCAAGCCACTTGATAGACTATATTGACTAGCCTTTGGTCAAGTGGTTAGACAAACGATTTTGTGAGTTTCTCATACCATTTGGCCAGTTGCTTTGCTAGGCGTTAAGCAAACTGTGTGAAGTAAAGCCGCTTGACAATCAGTTTGACAGGCCATTTAACAAACTGTTTCTTGCCTAACCTTTTGAACAGTTTGACAAGCCCTTTAGTGCTTCGCTTGGTCACATATCTGTCAAGCAGTTTGACAGGCCGTTTGACAAGCCGCTTGACAAGCTGATTGGCAGCTGTGCGCGCTTCCTGCCTTTTGGTCACATATCTGGCAAGTCGTCGCCACATGATGGGCTGCGCTTGCCAAATCGTTTGGCAACTGTTCCAAAACGTTTTTCCATATCTTTTTCAATTATCAACTGCATTTTTTGTAGATTTTCGAAAAAGCTTAATTACATTTTTGGGCTATCGAATAACAATTAAACAGAAGGTAAAACTGCGTGCTGGCTTTTTGACAAAAGTTATGCAAATACTAGAAATTGATTTTTTTCAAATGAAATGAGAGAGGAACAGAGATAGGCAGAGAGAGAGAGATAGAGAGAGAGGGGGGGGGGAGTGAGTGAGAGGCCCCAAGCTGAGCGCTGTAATTGCTTTTATGCCAATTCAGTTTTTATATTTTAGCTGCTCCTTTTTTTTTCTTGTTTCATTCTATCCAGAAATTTGTTGGCCAAACAGTTTTCTGATCAAATTTTTGGTCGAATTTGTAGCAAACTGACGGCTGGCGGCTGGCGGCTGCCGGCGGGCCAAATGCAAATACTAAAATGCTTTAAACTGCATTTAAGCAGCGAAACAGGCGAGTAAATAAACCAACAGTAAAAAAAGCCGAAGGAAAATGTGTGAGAGGGGGGCGTGGCAGGGCAGAGTAGGCGGCTCTTTGTTGCAACAAAATTATATGCAGGCGCAAATATTTTAAATGTTAACAATAAAACATGCGCACAGTAAATAAATGCAGCTCACAATGCCAGCACACGAGTGTGTATGTGTGTGTGTGTGAGTGTGTGTGTGTGTGTGTGTGTCACTGAGTGTGTGTTTGTGTGTGTATGTGTGTGGTGTAAACAGCGCTGCATGCAAACACAAACAGGCGAACAAACAGCGCAGGGCCTAAAAGTATGCAACGCTTTTTGCTTCGCTTGCTTTCCCTTGAAGCCCATAACCCATGCCACGCCCCGTCACACAGTCACAGTCAGCCAGCCAGCCAGCCAGTCAGCCCCAGCACTGGCGCCGCATTCGCATTCAAACGGCGACCGCTTAAAACACTTTACTATCGCATTTTGGAATTGTTCAAATATCTTTTGCCCACCTGCCCCAGCTGCTGCTGCTGCTGCTGCTCCTTCTGCAGCTTTTTTTTTGTATGTGTGCCACGCCCACAGCTGTGGCACACGCCTTGCAACAAAACGATTAAAATTCTTAAATATTTGCGCCAAACTGACAAAAAAAAAAGAAAGCAAAAAAGAAAAACAAAAATAAAAAAAGAATTAAAAGCTACATTTAAGATGCACCTAGAGCGTGGCTCTTGGGCAAGTAAATACCCTGTAAGTGAGGAGTGGCAAATGAAATTGGCTATGCGTTATACATTGGATTGTGCCCAACTCAGATACCCTGTAATGCGAATTTAATTGCTATGACAGTTACCCTGTTACAATACGTGTGTCAGCTAGTCAGTAAAAAAAGCCTTCGATGGAAGAGGCTAGAAAAATACTTATATATATGTTCAATCTATCTCAAACTGCCTGTTAACTAACAGCACACTATTTCAAGACACCCCTTCGTTTGCCTATTTTGTCAAATAACAGGGTATACAGAGAACAGCAATAACAAAAGCGAGCGGAAAGAGGCAGAAGATAGGCAAAAGATATACATTAAAGCCGGTCAGCGTTTTTTTATAGATACTTGTCTACTCACACACAGACACGCAACTACACATATACACACACACTCTCTCTCACTCACACACACACACACACACACACATACGCACGCATATGTATATAAAAAATATAGGATATAGTTTATATGAAGCTGCAGTTGGTCAACAACAGATCGCCAGCAGCTGGCGCTAAGCCGCAGTTTTTCTCCTCTCTCTCTCTGTATGTGTGTGCGTGTATGTGTTTGTCTGTGCATTGTTGTCATGTCAGCACACACACACACACACACACACACACACACACACACTCACTCACTCACACACATACACGCGCGCGCGCTTGTACAGCTGTGTTAATATTGACACCAAATAAAAGGGACTTGTTTGTAGGCTTTTGGGCAACTATTTAAATAAGGATCTGGTTACGTTTGCCTACAACAAAATGGCCAACAAATTGGCAAATAAACAACAAAAACAACAAAAAATGTATATTTATAAATAGGTGGCCAAAAATGATTGACTTAATGATGCCCTGTTAAAAAGTAGGCAACATAGTGTTGAGAGAATAGGAAAAAGGCTACAAAATAACACGAATTGCATGAGAAATGGCAATAACTGTTCAAGTGTGGGAATATCCCAAATGTTTTATAAAGACATACTATATAATATGTTATCTATATCAGATTGAACAACTTCAGCTCATAGAGTGACTGAGTTTTATGCTCATTACATTTTTAACAGGGTATGTATATAGTCGCAAGCCTATGTGAAAAGCCTTATTAAATTAATTTGATTGTTATCAGAGTTCACAAAATGTTTTAGAAATTTTTCTCTCAGTTCAATAAGCTACCTCGACCAAGTATTTCCTTTACAGGGTATACAATGTTCAGGCTTGTACATGCAAATTTATTTACCGTTTTTTTTTTGTTTCTTTGCCTTTTAGTCATCCGAGTGAAGTTCTTCTTCCTGTGGCCAATTTCGATAGGATTAAATTTATTTTTTATTGCAATTTTTATTATTTTAAAAAGGATTTTCTCATAGCTAGCGCTACAGAAAGTAAGCGCTTTAGAGCTTGCAGATGCTGTTATAATTATATCAAATATTGGAAGAGTCACGAAAAGGAAACTGTGAATATATTTTTATATATATCCCAATATAAGCTATGTACTCTATATACCCTATATACCCTATATACTCTATCTTCTCTATATAGCCTCTATATGCTGTGGTCCCTGTACATCCTCTGTATCTACTTTTTATGCATATTCTTCATCAGCGACAATGATCGCATCGCTTCCATCAATTTCCTCTGTTTATCAATTGCTCTTACTGTCTGATAGCTATACCCTACACATATATATAATTACTAAAGGCCTTCTCAAGGCATAATCAATTGGCAGTTCAATTTCACAATAATCCATAGGTCAGTTAGTTAGCTAGCTAATCATATCCCATATTTACAACAAGATATCGCAATGAAGTTGCGAATTGCGCGACTAGCAATTGTCATATGGGAACTCTCGCTCTCTCTCGCTCTCTCGCGCTCTCTCTCTCTCTCTCTCTCTCTCGCTGCTTCTCCCGTCCAGTGATAACTTTACGCCAACATTTTCTTTTCATTTCCTTTGATCGGATAACTCTATTCAGCCAGAAATGTGATAATAATTTACATTCATCTCGAATGCCAAAAAGCGCACAAGAAATTCGATTTGCAGCTCAAAGATTGATGCAAATATGCGAAATTGAAAAAGTAAAAGCCATGGATTATCGGGTGTTCATATTTGATGTGTTAGAAGTCAATTGTAAATCAAATCGGCTATGCACGACAGCGCCATACTCTGCTTGGATTTACCTATGTTAATCTCAAATATTTGAGAGCCTGACACTAAAAAGATAATGATATGTAGACTTTTGAGCTCAAATGGGTACACACGACTGCCTAGAAGACATACATAACTGCAAGGTAATATGCCCGTTTGTGCCTTGTCGAACAGTGTATACGAGTATACAAGTAAATAATGGGTTTCTGAAAGATCGTGAAGACAGTTGAGTAGTCACAAAGTTAGTTAGTCTGACAAGGGTATTATGACAAGCTAATATACCCGCTTCAGTTTGTCAAACAGTGTGTGATAAGTGGTCTGATAATCAGTTACTCACACACTTTGTTGAGCAGTATATGCAAAGTCAAGCAAATTTCAGTTGTCTAACAGAAAGAGAAAATGCCCAATCAATTAGCTCGGCAGACTCGAAGTTAAACATGACCACAAGCCAATATACCCTGTTTGCGCAATACCGAACAGTGTATAGCTGGGCAACTGTGCGTCAATCACCAAAAAATGTGCCCGTTGCAATGGCAAAAATGTTGCCAAAGGCTGCACAAAAAAAAACGAAATGAAATGCAACTGCAAGTTTTTACACATTTAACAAACACACACAGGCACACACAGACACACACAATGGACTGTGACAAACCATAAACACACACATTCACACACACAAGCACACACACACACGTGCCTTGATTATTGAAAAAACAGAAACCGCAAATGTTGTGGTAGGAGGCGACAGGCATTGCATGCCAGAACAATGGTCATTTGAGCTCGATTTGTTTCGAAAAACGTTATGTAAATACACACGCTCACACACACACACACACACACACACACACACACACACACACACACACACAGACACACACACACATATGCACACACATACAGAGAAATGCAAATCTACAAATCTAGCAACCAACAACAACAGCAACTCTATACAAATATTTTACAGTATGTTTTGTTGGTCAAATGATGGTAAACACCAGCAACAACATTCATCTGTCTATCTACAGCAGATGTGCGAAATGGTGTGTGTGTGTGTGTGTGCGGTTGATAGTGCGGGCGTGTGTTTGTCTGCTTTTTTTTTAGTTGTAGTTACAAAATATGCACAAGTCTGGCAGAGTTATTTATATTGTATGTCGCACAAAAGCACAAATAAATATACTAGAAAGCTAAGCAGTGCGTTAACATGTACCCTGTACATTTTTGAAATAAGCAATGTTATTGTGACAATGTCAATGTGACTTTCAAAATGTTATGTTTATCACAAAGATTTTGCTGTCCAACATTTCAGTCGCACTACTATTTTTATGAACACAGCTGCACCATGAAAAAGTTATCTAATATTACCTTCCAATAAACTAGCGGGTCAGTTTAATAGACGAAAATTGTTTTAACAATCCGCTAAGTGAAACAATGTATCAGCCTTGAATCAAGTCGATCGATCTATCGCAAAAATGAGCTTCCATATCGATGCTTTTGATGGTGCCATCGAACGTGTTGGCAGCTCTAGCATAAATCTTACTTCTCATATTATTATATGAAAAGCTAATGTTTTTTAAGCATTTCTGAGCTTAACAGCTGGGCGCAAGTGAAGCTTGAGCTGATTAAATAAAGCTTAAATGTGATAGTGCACACATCCTAAATTGTTCAGGTCTAGCTCTTAAGGATCCTGAGATAAGCAAATAATGAAAAGATTGTATGAAGAGCGCTAGCTTAAAGGTTTTCTATAGATCTGAACTTTAAATGATATGAGACACAATTTCTATCAATCATTCCTATATATACTATCAACTAAACTGTCCAAATTTGATGACTTTTTCAGGTATTCCATGGGCAAAGAACTCTCTTTATCAATCAATAAAGAACTGTAGCAACTCATATACCCATACCCAACCTATACAGCCCTACTATTTTCTTAATATGCCAAATCTTAGCTTACATCATTTCCGTTAACCCAATTTACAGGGTATTTGCAACGACAAGTGCAAAGAAACGAGTGCAAAATGAATAATTTGTGTGACAATGCTGCCTGAGCCTGAGCCGCAGCCGTTTCCTGTTTTTCTTTTGCTTTTCGGGTGTGTGCGGAGCTGGGGGGGAGGGGGAGGGGGAGGGGGGGAGATGGTGAGTGAGTCCCAATGCAAATGGAAAAAATATCTTAACATTTGCATCTTTTACATTTCGCAATTGCTGAGAGGACGCGTGGCGGGGGAGGCGAGCGTCAAAGATTTCGCAAGAATGGAACCAGAGCCAGTGTATCCGAACCGGCATCAGAGAACCAGTTATTTGAACCGGCAACGGGCAACCAAATATTCAGAGAGCTAGTGAAAAAGTGGGCGGCAGTTGGAGTTGGGCGTGGCATTAACTTGAAGCTGCGTCTCACGTTTGTCTAATAGCTGAAATTCATCTGCATAACCGTGTGAGAGTGCGTTTGCTATGCGTGTGCGCTGAGTGTGTGTTGAGTGTGTGAGTGTGTGTGTGTGTGTGTGTGTGAGAGCTTAGCGTGTGTGTGGTGGTGTGTGTGTGTGTGTGTGTGAGAGCTTAGCGTGTGTGTG
The DNA here is from genome assembly GCA_035045945.1 of Drosophila anceps. Lineage (NCBI taxonomy): Eukaryota > Metazoa > Arthropoda > Insecta > Diptera > Drosophilidae > Drosophila > Drosophila anceps. The sequence continues at coordinate 8,398,051 of JAWNON010000004.1, read as the reverse complement.
GTGGTGTGTGTGCGTGTCTGGTTTCACGCTGTATGCACTGCTAATGATTTGATGTCGTCTCCAGCACAGCTCAAGCTTCTCAAACCACGCGACCGGAGCTGCCACGTTGTCATGTGTGGAGGGGTGAGGCACGAGTTAAATGAAAGCAAAGGCGGTAGGCGGAGGGGCTAAGGGGGGCTCAGACTGGAGTATGCCTTGCTGAAGACAACTTCTCTGCCATTCTGCCCACTTCAACTGCATCAAATTGAAGTGCCTGGCAAGTCAAGACTTAATGCTAAAGTTGCTGAACTTTAATATAATCCAAGTTGATGGCAGCGCCGGCAGTGTTGCCAGAGTGTCAAATGTTTGCGCATGAAGTGCTACATTTGGAGTTGAGTACGAAATGATGAATATGTATGTATGTATGTGCAGAAATTTAATTGGCCCTGACTTGAAGTACGCACTTGCAAGCTGCTTGTAAATTTAAGCTTTTAGTTTCTGGAAGCACTTCAGCTGGCGCATAATCAGTTGTTGGATCAAATAGAATTTACAAAGGTTTTGTTACTAAAAACTTAAAATCATCATGTTAAAGCGATTGTTGAAGTGTGTATAAAGGTTGCTGTTAAAGCGCATGTTAATCAGCTTGATATGGTGTATGCTGTAGCTTATGTTAAATTATGCACAATTTACAATTCATATTGAAGCTCGTATTAAGCTGCATGTCAATGCACATGTTCAAGCTCATTGTACAGCTTATGTTAAAGGACGTTTTAAAGTTCATGGTAGTTGTAATAGCACGTTTGAAGTCAGTTAAAGCCTAGGTGTACGCTCATGCCAAGGCGCTCGTCACATATAGCTCGTAGGCGCATGATAACACCAGCTAACACAGTAGCTCTTTTTGAAGCTCATGTCAAACTACATGCCAACTCAATGGCATTCGAATTGTTTTTCGTCCGCTTCCATAATGAAATGATGAAAATTCATGAATTGCCCAAGATATTAATCATAAAGAACTTTCCCACGCACCATAAATAATTCATTCCATTTATTTATATATTTTTTCCATACGTATTTCTCATTTATTTTGCAATTATTTTCAGTTTTGTTTTGTTTTTTTCTGCTGTTTATTTCATATTTGCTTTGAGTATTTTGGTTTGGTTTCTGCTTGGGGCTGTGTATTCAATGATCAGAATTTACAATACAAATACAAATACAAACAATATTTTATATACACGAAAAATAGGCTAAATAAAGAGAAGGAGAAGGAGAAGAAGAAGAGAACTGCACCGATCTATCAAATATTGTTGAAACTTTGAAATATTTATTTTTTATTTTTATTTTTATTTCCATTCATATTTTTATAGTTTTGTTAATTATTTTTTGTATGCGAGTATTTTGACTCGAATTTTTTTTGTTTCTTTTTTTGGGAGTTTTTCGTAGCGTAGACATTGAATGCATTACGTTTTTCTGGTATTTATATGTGTATGTGTGAGTGTGTGTGTGTGTTTGTGTTTTTGTGTGTTTATATATATTTATATTCTTTTTATGGATCTGTCACATGTAGAACTTAGTTAACTTTAACTTAGCTTAAAATCGAGTGTTGATCTCCGTTTTGAATTGTTGCTAAATTGTTGTTGTTATTTATACTTATATATGTAACTTTGATTTGCTATGCGATATCATTTATCTCCAAAAAAAAAATTATCTATACATATATATGCACATATATATATATATATATGTTTGTATTGTATATATATTTAGTATATAAACTTTGTTTTTAGTATTTTAAAATGTATTTCTTGAACTCTCTCCCTGCCTCGCTGTGTTTCTCTCTCTCTCTCTCTCTCTCTCTCTCTCTCCGTCCGTCTGTCTGTCTGTCTGTCGCTCTCTCTTCCATTTCACTAATACATTTGTGGTACGTATATCAAGTCAGAGTCAGGCGGATTTAACCATTAGAGTACTATTATATGGGGCTGCGTCTGCCTAAGCATATTGCCGAATCGTGTCGCAAGTGTTTGCATAATTTAATTCGAGTATTTCGTTATCCACATATATACACATATTTGTATATATATATATTTGTATTTCATGTAGGTATATTGAATATCGAACACACATACATTATCCATTGATACACGTATATATGTCTTTTATAATTGTTATTTGTTTTGCTTTTTTTTTTGTTTTTCTCAGATGCATTTTTGGCACATTTTTTAACGTTTTGCTGCGAATATTTTTACACAATATCAAACATGGAATTAAGCTGAAACACACGCATTAGATAGTTAGATATACACACATATACATACATATACATATACATATGCGTACGCATACATATACATATTCATGTCTGTATGTATGTTCCTTAGGGAGAGAGCGAAAGGATTGGATTTGGTGTACCTAACGAAATGAAGCTGGGAGTTTCATGGCATTTGCTCATGGCTTGATCGTACTGGTTCCATTTCGGTACTTAAATTAATTTCAATTCAAAATGTTGAACCTATACAAATTTGTTACTCGTTCAATTGAACCAGTTCAGTTGTACCTTTTCTAGCTACTGGTTCATTTCACTTATTTTCTGTACGGAATCGAACACTGGCAGGTTTTTCAAACTGGTTTCATTGGTTCATTTCCACTTGTTCCTTTGAACTAAACTCTTGTTCTTTGCCAGCAATGTTGCCATTTCAATACCACGATTGATTCATTTGAACTAGTAGAGTTTCTGGTATTTGCTTATTGCTTTACTTAAAAAAGTTCCAACTGGTTCATAAGCCATTACCTTTGCCGAATTAACTAAGCTGCATCACTTGGTTAACTTGAAATAGTTCAACATAATATTTATGCGATTTCCTGCCGTATTACATTTGCTCTTTTGAACCAATAGCTCATTTTGAAAAGTTGTAGTAGTTCATTAAATGAGTTCATCACTTAGCAGCCAAACTGAATAAGAAAACGAGAACTAAATGAAAAAATTTATGTTAAATGAAACCAGCTGCTAGTTCGTGAACAATGCGTGAGCAATGCGTTAACGAGATGTTAAGAACACTACAGGTGCGAATATTTACAATATATCGTATTTCATAAATTGTTTATAAATATTTATCATAAATATGATTTGAGCTGAAATATATATATATATATATATATATATATATATATATATATATATATATATATATATATATATATATATATATATATATATATATATATATATATATATATATATATATATATATATATATATATATATATATATATATATATATATATATATATATATATAGAGTATATCTAGTTGTATATACAGAGACCCCTAACCTACCCATTATGAAGTAGAACAAAAAACAAAAAAAATGTGGCTTATAGACAACTATATATGGGGCTTGATATGGGGCTAAGCTAAATGGGATTTTAGATTATCTTTTTGTTTTTGGTTTTTTGTTTTTTTTTTTCATATTCAAGATTATTTATAGTATGCATGTGATTGGGTCTTTACGTAGTTTGCTTAAGCCCTTGCAGAGCATAAAGATAAAGATATACATAACTTCCGATAACCTGCGCCTCATCTCGCAATCATAACTCTGAGTAATGAAAATAACATCCCCAAGTGTTAATTCGCTTACTTTTGGTATAACATAGAACTATCATAATTTGTTGATTTCTTCTATTTTAACTTAACTGATGTAGATTGAGCATATTTGGCGAGTCTACTGCTTCGGACTACTATATCTGTTGAAGCTTGTACATGGAGTTTACGACCATTCCCAACGGCCAAACGATTGAGTAGAGGGACATAAGACAAACACTTGGCAATAGAGTTAAGTTGACGAAAAGATATGTTTGTATGTAAGAAGAATGTTAAATAAGAAGCGTCGCGGTTCAGCGTAGATCGTAGAGTGTAGCATAGATCGCCGTAGCTTAGCCTTAGATTCACCATAGATCGCTGTAGTTCCTTCATCTGCTTCTTCGATACGTCTTAGGCATCTCTACCAGTGTTAAGCTACTCAGAGAAAGCGAAGCAGTAGAGCATAACTGTAGCTGCAGCTCAATCAATGCCTAAGAGCTGATTTGGTAAGCTTGTGAAAGATATGCGCTTGGCTAGCTGGGCTAGCGTTAAGATTGCGAAATGATAAGAGCTTTTAGTGAAAGTCTTGCCAAAGGGAGCTAAAGTCAAATGTTATATCAGACAACCTTATCAAATGCAATTTAGAGAGATTCTTTTGTTTCTATATTATATATAGTTCTACTGTCTGCTGCTCTGCAAGAGTCTGACAGCTTCGGCGAGCCGAACTCTTAACTTTCTTTATGTTTATTTTAATAATACTTGAAGTAGCTAAAGCCTGTCAAACCAAAAGAAAAAGGAAAAAAAAACAGAGAGAGTAACATATAGAGTTAGACTTTTTGTTGTTTGTTTCGTTATTCCACTTATCTTAGAAATTTAGTTATCTTTTGGTTTTATTTTCTGTAACGAGGTAACATTTAAACGCGTTGTTTTTCAATTTCCATTTAATCTTAACTACTTATGTTTACATAATATCTTTTCTTTTTGCTTGGGTTTCTTTTTTTTTTTGTATTGAAATATGACCAAAAGCTTGAGCCCCAAAGAAAGACAAAAAACAAAAAAAAAACTCGTTGAAACTCTTCAAACTTTTGTTCATGCTGTGTGTGTGCGTGTGTGTGTGTAGGGGGCGTGGCATATCCTATTTTGGCCATGCGTGTGTGTGTGTGTCTTGTCGTCTTTTGTTGTTGCCTGCGCATTCTTATAATTACAATTTAATTAAGCTATAATATGAAACGAGCTTTGCAGCTTCCGCCGCCGCCGCCGCCGCCGCCGCCGCCGCCGCCGCCGACGCCGTCATCGTCGCCGTTCGCTTCAGCCATTGTCCTTGTTGTCGCTGTTGATGCTGCCACTCGAATCGCATCATTGTCCTGCCCCGCTGACCCTGGCGCATTACCATTTGCCAGACAGCTGCACACTCTGGCTGTTAATAGTACAAATAGAGCCAATAGAAACGGCTTTATTAGCTGCCTCGCCTGGGCCGCTCCGCTGCCCATGTCGGCATCCTGGCTGCGGTCCTTGTAGAGGCGGCCGTTCTGATTGCGCGAGCCATCCTCGTGCCGGTTCTCCTTGAGCACCACCTCGTTCTTCTGCGGCATTGGAGATGGGGGACGAAAGCGTTTTGTTTTCTTTCATTTCAATTCATATGTTTGCTTGCGTGTGTGTGAGTGAGTGTGTGTGGGTGTCTATGTGTGTGTGTGTGTGCATTGCTTGCTGCACTTACCGTCACTTCATTGAGATCCTCTTCGCGCTGCGCCTTTTTGCCAGGACGTTCCATTTCTAAGATAAAGAAAAAAAGCCAAAAGATGTAGTAAGCATCGATGAACTGGTTAAAATGAACTAGAGATTAACGAACTAGTTCCAACTGGAACTGGAACGCAACTGACTCAAGTGAAAGTAGTGAAAGAACTAGTACACTTTTGATAGAGAACTAGTTCGCAAAGCTAAGCTCATGCTATAAATTATTGATTCCATTTAAAAGATTCAGTTCGAGCAGTGACAGAGCACGCTTTGAGCTTGATTCCTATGTGAACAAATGAACTAGTTCCTTTTAATCATATCAATTCCCTCAAGTACTTACCATAAAGTCGTATGGTGCCTTCAGTGTCGCCAATGCTGTTCTTCGAGATGCATTTGTAGCCGCCAAAGTCGGTCGACTGCAGTCGTCGTATGTGAAGAATCATCTCGATGGCGTACATGTTGTTCTCCTTCTCGGTTAGGGCATACCGATCACCGGCTATAATCATTTCGCCTGCAACGAAAGCCGAACATCAAAATGGTTATCGACGCATGTGAAATGTCAAGCAGAAGCAGCGGCAACAGCGGCGAAAAGTTCACTTTGATGATGACATTTGCGCTGCCAGCGACGACAGCTCGTGCCATGCTGTCACGTTTGCAATATACGTCAAATGCACTTGACATGAGCCACACACAGCGACAACAACAAAAACCAAAAAAAAAAAAGAAACAAACAAAAAGGAAAACAGACGAACCAGCTAAAGCTTCCAGGCTCCAGAACTTTGCCAGGCAACAAGAAAATATTTGAGCATCGAACACGAACCAAATAAAGACAAATTGCGGCATTGAAGGGTTTATAAAGCTGCTGCCTTCTTCCTCTACACCTCTCTCTCTCTCTATCTCTCTCTTTCACACTCTTTTGCTCTCTCTGTCTGCCCTCAGTCAAATCCAAGTACCAAATGGAAAATGCGCAAAAAATATAAAAAGCGCTTGAACTAGACGAGAAAAAAATCTATGAGCTGGAGGTACGATTCATAAATACCTTGTATTAAGTTGTAGGATTTCAAGCATAAAAGAATTGCATAAAAATATCGATTTATCGGACGATTTATCGTTAGCAGTGGCAAAAGTTAGTTGAACTTAGCCCTAATTGATGGATGATGGCTATTAAAAGTTTTATAGCTAAACAAATCCAGTAATGTTATCAAATAAAATATCGATAAATGTTGATATTTTGCTAGTGATTTATCGATATGTTGTTAAGCGCTTATATAACTTTAACCATTGGTAGAGCTCTCAAAATTTTATGATGTGCGTACCAAACCTGAGTGAATCAAGCATCAATCAATCAAACACTTTTCGATTACATATATATATCGATAGCCAAGCAGCTGATTTTTAAGCAGCATAACAATGATTTAACAAAAATATATTTAAATTATAATGAAGCTACTATATTTTAAAGGCAGCCTTTATCCAAGAATCTAAATTAGTAAACTTATCAATAGTAAAAGTTTTTACTTGAATATTTGCTTAATAAGCATGTATCCATAATGGGACAGCTAGCCTGATCAGTGAATTGCAGTAAACTATCGATAAATTATCGATATATCGTTAGCTCGATAAACTGCATATTAAATCATACTGATAAATTGACAAGTTCAGCCTTGCCCTCGCCAGGTCAGCATGCTTAAAGGGTATACAATGCGTGGCGAGCTCTTTCCAAAAACAAAAACAGCAAAAGGGTAGAAAAATAAAAGAATAAAGCGACAGCAGCGCAATAAGGCAGCGCCAAAGGACTTACCGTTCTCGCGCTGCCAGTAATTGATGGCCTTCGGTGATGCTTCCACGTTGCAAATTAATGTGACATCCGTTAGAACCGGGGCGCCAACCAATTGATTTGGCACTTGCACCAGCGGATGAACTGCAAAGAGAGAAAGGGAGAGCAAGAGAGTGAATGAGAGAGTGAGAGAGAGGTAGAGAGCGAGCGAGTAAGTGAGTGAGTGAGTGAGTGTGAATGAGTTGGCTGAACAAGTTGGTCAACATAATCATCAAAGCTGCCAATGGACTCCATCAGCTAACCAACTAGTTGCCAGCCAGCCTGGAGCGGCCAATTAACTGGCGAACTGGTTCCGAGCGTGAGCATTGGATGCTGTGATTCGCATTCGAAATGCCGTTATTTGTTAATGGCAGCAACGACAACTGATACGTTTTTAATTGAAAATGAATTATTTTGCTGTTAGCCCCAAACATGCAGCCAAACATTTGTTGTTGCTTTGCCTAGCCGTTGGCAGCTCGTTCGCACTGTGTTGGCTGACGCAAGCGAGCATATTAGCCGGGCTTAGCATAAAGTAATGCAACACTAGTTTTCGGGAGAACATGTGCGACTGTTGAGTGATTGACGCTTTACAGAGGAAACATATGTGTTGAACTGATTTATCACATTGGGCTAAACTCCATTTGGCCTAACATATTGTTAGCACTCTGTTAAGTATGTGGCATATGTAAATAATTTATGCGTAGCTTATGCTGCTTGTGCCTAAGCAGACTGCTGTTAAATGTTGTCTAACAAGACTCTTATCCCATGGTAGTAGTAGCTTTAGCCAACATTATGATAATTTGCTGTTATGTTAAGCCAATGTTGAAGAAGTATAAATGGCTTACTTGGCTCTAGCTAATATGCAGCTAACATAAGGTAACGTTAAGCTTCCAATAAGCTAAGCCCGCCCTTAGTTATCATAGTTTTAGCTTATATTAAGCTCAAGCAGCCTTCAGTTAACAGTTTAGTTTATGTTAGCTCATTTCTGCCATTTCAATGCTGCCTTATGGTTACCTTTTGCTAACATATTGTTCACATTCTGTTAAGTGGGTGTAAGCATTTAATTGGTTAATAATGAGCTAACACTTAGTAAAGTCTGCTATGCAGCTTAGCTACTTATAGCTGAGATACTCTCAACACACTGGTACTTTGAGCAAATGTTAAGCAACTGTTAGATAACATGCTGTTCAGTAGCCTTCGTCTTACTCTCTACTCAAATACTCGCTTGATTTCTAGTAATTCTCGTTATAATATCCGAGTTCCGCTTTAGTTTTTACAGGGTATTCGCGCACTTGTCAAACTTTTGCTGTTGCTTTGCTCTCTCCTGCTTCGTGCTCTCTCTCTCTCTCTCTCGCTCTTCTCTTTTTTTTTCGGTCGTGTCAGTTTGTGGCTTTTGCTTTGCAATTTTTCTTGCTGCTTTTTGTTGTTGTTGTTGTTTTTGGCATTGTCTTGGGCTTTGCCGCTGACCATCATTGTTTTTGGCTTTTCAACTTTGGTTTTTTCATTTTTCTTGCTCTTATTTCTGCCAGCTGTCCGCCATGGCAAGCCCAAATGCCCCAACCTCCCCCTGTCCCCACACAGCCGTTTGCTTCGTTAGCTGCGCCGTTGCATTGCTTGCGTTCAACCGTTCATTATTGGTCAATTTATTGGATTTGTGCATGCTTTAAGTGTGTGTGTGTGTGTAAGTGCTGTGTGTGTGTGTGTGTGTGTAAGTGCTGTGTGTGTATCTGCCATGTAGCATATGTCATGTGTTGTTTGTCTTGACTCGTGTTGTAATCCCTGCGCCATTCTTGTGGCTCGCCTTTGCTGCTGTTGCTGCTGCTGTTGTTTTCGCATTGCCCATCAACTTATTGAAAATGTAATTTGTTCTAATAGAGTTTTACAGCTGCTTCGACAGCCGCAGCAACAACAATAACAATGACAGCTACAGCAACAGCAGCGCAGCAGCAGCTGAAATTACAGAAGGCTTACACGCGGCGTATGCGCAATTTTTTTGTTTTCTTTTCTCTGTTACGTTAGGTTAAAAGTGATTAAACGGAATTCTTTACATTCTCTGTTGGCCAAGTTGGAGCAGAGCATGAAAAATGCGAAAAAGTAAAAGTTAAGATCTACAAAAGACTGAGATATAGATTGGGAGATGAAGGATAGCCAGAGTAGAATGGTAGATAAAGAGCGAGAGAGAGAGAGAGAGAGAGAGAGAGAGAGAGAGAGAGAGAGAGAGAGAGAGAAACAATTTGACTGCATGGAAAAAAGCATGCAGAAAAAGAAATTGGCAGAGACATCAAAAGCAGAAGAGAATATTAAGAAAACCTAAGTAAGAGAGGGAGAGCAAGAGCAAAAGGCAGATCGAGAGAGATAGAAACGAAAGAGATAGAAATTACAGATACGGAAAGAACTATCAAAAAAAGAAGAGAATAACAAGAGAACAAGTAAGAAACAGAGAAAAACAGGGGGGGGGCAGAGAAAACGCTTTCGCAAGAGTGGAAAAGAGAAAGGGAGCAGGAGAGTAGAGACAAGCCTGTAGAGAGCTAAGCGTAGGGCCAGATACTGACAAAGTTTCCAATAATCTTATAAATAACTAAAACGAGAAAGATATAGAATATGGATCGAAAGATTTACAGATAATGATTTATACATGAGCAATTAACGTTTTTATTCAAAATACATTGTCAAAGAAGAATAAGTAGAAGAAAAAGAAGAAGAAGAAGAACAAGAGGCAGCAGCTGCTAAGCCAGCATGATCCTAACCGCTATTAGAGTTATCGGTGGTGCTGATGTCAGTGGTGCTGTCCACACTGGTGCTGGCGTCAGAGCTACTGTCGTCAGAGGTACTGGCGTCAGGGGTGCTGGCGTCAGGGGTGCTGGCGATAGTGCTGCTATCAGCGGCTGTACTGATTTCGGTGGTGCTATCGCTGCTGCCGGGCTCAGTGGTGGTGGAGTGCTTATGTGGATGATGACCACCATGACCGCCATAGCCACAATCTGGACCACGACCGCCTGGACCGCGACCATCTGGACCATAGTAGCCACCACGACCGCCGGGACCACCGAATCCACCAGGGCCGCCGGGACCACCGAATCCACCTGGGCCGCCGGGACCACCGAAACCACCTGGGCCGCCGGGACCGCCTCGACCACCGCCTGGACCACCACCTGGACCGCCTCGACCACCGCCTGGACCACCCCGACCACCGCCCTGTGCGGCGACAATGGCCACCAGAGCGAACAGTGTAACAAGTAAATAGATGCGCATGATGCCTCCCTCGCAGCTGGAAACTGACTTGGCTTTAGTCCAGTTCCACTTGGACTTTTTATAGCATTTCTTTCGACCGGTCTCTACGTCAGCTCAACTGTGTGCTCAGCCTTTAGCTGTCTGTCCGTCCAGCCAAATGGCAAAAACAATTGCGTCATCCTCTCGCTTTCCATTCATTGATATCGTCCGAGCTGCGTTCAATAGCACAGCTGTTATGTCATGTCTGTTTGATCATTGTGATCTATTTGATCTGACGGCGCGCAGGTGAAAACCGCAAAGCGAAGAAAAACAAAAACACGTTTTATTTATACCTTGGTGTAGATCTATGTATATCTATAAGTTCTGTATAGCTCGTGTAATAGACAGATCTAAGCGTCTGATTTCGAGAGTATGAAGAGTCTTTAATGTACTGTGAATGTATAATAATGATACTAATGATAATGATAATGAGAATGATAATGAGAATGCTAATGAGAATGATAATGAGAATAGTTATCAAGATGATAATGCTAATGCTAATGATAATGCTAATCCTAGTGGTAATGCTAATGATAATGTTAATGCTAATGGTAATGCTAATTTTAATGTTAATGCCTATACTAATGCTCATGCTAAAGCCAATGCTAATGTTAATGCTAGTGCTAATGTTAATTATAATGACAATAACAATAACAATGACAATGACTATGACTTGATAACGAGTATGAGAATGAGAATTAGAATAATAATGATAATGGTAACGAGAATGAAGGCTTTAATGATTTTGATGATGACAATGATAATCACTTACCGTAGACTAAATAGAGAGTAATAAATAGCAGAATATCCTAGATATCTAAGCATAAGTTCGTTCTGATACTGATTAAGTCTTTGAGTAATTTGAACCTGTCGAGTCAAATGACGTTAAGGAATACTTGGCGAGCATTCAAGCACAGCATCACACACGTAAACACACATAATCTCTTTCCTTTTACTACTTTGCGTCTATCTCCACCCCCCACCCCCCTCCCCCCCTCTCCCGCTCTCTCTCTCTGGCGTTTTCCATTTGCTGACAGGCTGTCTGTCTGTCTGTCTGGGGGAAATTTAAAAGCCAAGGATCCACTTAATTTTCTGATTAAAATCAATCAAGCAAAGCGCTGAACCAACTTAAGAAATCAAGCGGTAAATGTGCCCATGGGGGCGTGGCCAAAGGCGGAGGCGGTGGCGAAGCAGGCGTTTGGCGTTGTTGCTGTCAGGTTAAGACAAACAAGCAGCAGCCAGCAGAAGATGAAGACGAAGAGCAGCACAGAAAAACAACGAGCTGAGACCAGAAGAAATCAGCAAAGACAGCAACAAGGGAGCAACGAGCAGGCGGAGGGGGAGGAGGAGGAAAAGGAGGAGGAGGAGGAGGAGTAGGCGGTAGGGCGACGGAAGTGGGCAGAGTTACGCCCATATGGGGTTTTTAAATTGAAATTGAGACGCAGTCGCAAAGCCAAAAAGCAATAAAGGGGAAAAGGGAACAGAAAACGTGGCCATAGATGGGTGGATGTGGACGAATGACTGATAGACAAGCCGAAGCAGAGATGAAAATGAAATGAAATGAAATGAAATGCGAGAGTCACAAAAATTGAGGCAACGATAAGAAGAAACAGAGAAGCGCAAAGCGGGAAAAAAATGGAAATTAATTTTTGCGGCAGGTTAAGCAGAGGCGTGTCAACACAGAGGCGGTAAAGTGGGGGCTGGCTGGAGGAGATAGACAGAGGCGGCTGCTCCTTCACCCATTGAGGTGCGAACATATTGGTCGTGTCAATATAAATTGCAGATAGAATCTTTGTACACACACACACACACACACACACACACACACACACACACACATATATATATATGCTTGCACATATTTTCAATTTAACGAAACTCAACCTCCGCACCTGGTCGCAACGTTTTTGTTGCGCCTTTGCAAAAAAATTTCATTAAGTTTAATGCGCTGCAGCAGCCGCTGGCACACCGAACTCCAAAGGGGAGGGGGGGGGGGGAGGGGCTAGGCTACGGTTTGGTTGGTGTGTGGGCGTGGCAGTTGTTGCCCGACTCCCGTCCCCATTCACAATTACCACATCACATGATACCGATGGCTGGCAACCAGGCAGCCAGCCAGGCAGGCAGGCGAAGCCAAAAGCTGCTCAACTTTTACAACAGAAACGTGACGTCTCGACTAGAACGCGGCGTGGAGTCCCCTTGCCAAACCCTAATCGGCTCCCCTTTTCGGCTCCCATTCGCCGCAGGACACGCAGCTAGCCGCTGTCCTAATGCATTTGCAAAGTTTGCCTCGAGTAGGCGGAAGGCGGAAATCGAAACGGAAACACTTGCAGTTCGCGTTATTGCGTTTACGCTGCCGTGTGTAGCCCAGGATCATAGCATGTAGTACACTGTACATTGTACAGTGTAGCGGTGTTTAATAGGCTGTACTGTAGTGGAGTGTTGTGTAGTGTAGTGTAGTGTAGGGTAGTGTAGTGGAGTGGAGTGGAGTGGAGTGCAGCAGAGTGTCGCTGGATGTGTGCGAGCACGAGCTTACACAGCACGCACATCCGCCTAGGTGTGAGACATTATGATTATTATTCGAGTACCGGGCTTAAGGGTCATAAATCAAAGCATGTATTGGCGAGTCGAGTGCACGACTGGCAACTGCCCTGTAGATACTTTTTCTTTAACTGAAGAAGAAACGCGAAAGAAACTGAGAGATATGTATATTATTCTACACTCTAGCTCTCTTTATGCTTTACAGGGTATTTTTGGGTAAGTATGTTAAGCAATCGTGTGGCATATACTCACAGTGCACCTGTAGCTTCATGCGCTTGCTCACAGTTGGTGGCACTCCGTTGGAGGCGATGCACATATAGGCGCCCATTTCCGATCGCGTGACTTTCGACAGCGTCAGCATTTCGCCCTCCACCAGTATGGCTAAATGCGGCAAAAAGAAAGTAGGTTAGCATTATGCCAACTTTGATATGCGGTCACAAAGTTTAGCCCAGCAAAACGTTTCGCTCACCTTTGGTCTTCTGATGGACGCCGTTGCGTGCGATTATCTCGCGTCCATCTTCGCGCCGCCATGTGATCTTCGGCTTGGGATGGCCGCGTGCACGGCACACGAGCTTCGCAGAGCCACCTTCCGGTACCATCATGTCGCCGGAGGTTTCCTCGTTTATTATATCCGGTGGTATGACCACCTCCAGGGTGGCTGTCTATAAGAGATAAAAGCCAAAAACAGAATTATGTCAATAAAAATGTATATTTTTTCAGTTTTTTATATATTTCGTTTAATGTGTATTTAAATTTTTTATTAGGTCAATTTTATCGTCATAACGCAAACGCCATCTTCATATGATGGCCCCCCATCTCTGTGCAGTGGCCATTTTTGTGCAGCTGCCATCTCTGTGCTGCAATAAAAATATTAATGCTATCCCTCTTACTCTGACTCATTAACATATGTTAAGCCAAAGCGGCAAACATAAGTCGGACAAAAAATTAGCACAGATTTTGTCACCAATCAAAAGTGACCGATCAAATGCCTTTTTTATAATGCCACTTTTTATAACAGTTACTGAATGCATAAGTAATTCTGTACGTCATTTGTCATTTTCACCCTGTTTGCTACATAATTTCATTATTTTTACTTTTCCTGTTTCTTCAGCAGTTTTCTGTCAGTTTGCTAACGCCATCTTGCCATGCAACTTTTTCGCTTATGATGGCATGATGGCCTCTCAATAACGGATAACACAAATAGCACAACAATGTAGCATAGAGCAAATAGCCAATCAAATTCAGTATGATAGTTATTATAACAGTTACACTTTCCCTCATGCTACCTTTTGGAGAGCATGTGGGCCTATGTATGCCATATGCTTTAATTATCTATTAAAAATAAGTGGAATTAATGGAGTATAAATGATCGTACCGATTGATGATGTCACTGCATTCACATCGTATTAATACAAAGGCTAGTGTGTGTGTTTGTTTGTGTAAAGGCATTGTCTGCCTCTGACATCAGTGCATCTCGCTCACACACAACGCATGCATGCATGCAGAATCTATTTTTAGTTTACCATTTACTTCTTGGTGCGCCTTATATTCTTCTTGCTCTTACGTGCATTGATCGAGCGATGCAATGCTGTGAGTGTGTAAGTAGCTCAGCACCATTGTGTTATATATTTGTCACTGTCTTATTTACTTAACTAAGTTGGTTGGTTGTTAGGTGAGCAGCAGCCTTAAGAGCGAGCGAAGCAGACAAAGTTGCTGCAATATTGCAAAATAAGCAGCAGAAACGGTTCTGAGTGGATAAATATTTATTTATATATATTTTAATAGATATTTAATTGCAATCTTTATGCAATTCCGTCGGCTTTTACTGTAAATTACTTTAATGTTGTTGCCGCTCCTGCTGCTGACAGTTATGTCATAAAAAATAAAGTCAACGTCCCCAAAGGCCGCAATGGGAGAATGTAAAAATGTAAAAATAAAAATAAAAACAAAAAACCAAAAACAACGAAAACGAAAACGAAAAAAGAAAATTGCGTTAAAGGCTTAAAAGGCAGTCGAGCTGTCTGTGTCGGGCTTTTTGGCTGCCTGCGTGCAGCCTGTTTGCTTTTTATTTGTCTCATATTTGCATTTCACTCAATTCGCTTGATTTTATAGCGCTGCCGCTGCCACTGCTGCTGCTGCTGCTGCCGCTGCCACTGCCGGCAGGGAGCGCTGCTCAACGATACGCAACGGGAACGAAACGGAACGGAATGAAATTGAAAACGCAAGCGTTTTGCACACGTCGCGCCGCATTTAATGGACGAATGTTGCAAGGGCTGTCAACTCGATGTCCGCACACAAACACACACACACACACACACACACACACACACACACACACACACACACACACACACACACACACACACACACACACACACACACACACACACACACACACACACACACACACACACATACATACACACAAATGCACATTCGCACACACATACAGACAGAAAGCAAATGCGGCCTCATTGTTTGTTATTTATTTTTATCCTTAAAGCATTTCATTGTTTAAATATTGCATTTAAATGCCAGCAAGTGCGCTTGCCCACACATACATGCACACATGGACACCCGCACACACACACATAGACAGCTGCAGCCCTAAAGTAATCTCATTTCATTCGGATTTCATTTAATTTTGGCCTCAAATCAAAGCATTTTGAATGCATTTGATAAGAAAAAGCGAGATATATTATAGTTGGGCACTAATCAGAAGTTGACTATTAATATATCGAAAAAGAAAAAAAACAGAAATGCTCACTAATTTCGTGCAGTGTAGCAAAGCCGTTTGGCCATTGCTAAATTGTGAATTGCAATCGTGTGCATTCGGCCAATTGCACAAGCATCAAACACATTTATTTAGTTGCAATTCTTTTATTTATTTTGTTTATCCTGCTCTGTTTTCTCTCGCTTTTAGCTGCGTTGGCAGCCTGGATCAACAATTCAACAGCGATTGCAATTATCGAAATCGATTTGACAATAAATTGAAATTGTTAAATTGAATATGTAACAAACGTATCGATTTGTTGTTGAATTTACTAAGCTCTAACTGTCAATCATTAATGATGCTCTCTACCAACCTATTTTGTTACTCAAATTGTTATCGATAACAGAAAAATGCTCCGAGGCATGCTGAATAGGAATATATACAAGATAATAATATAGAGCAAGAGTCATTTATGGCTAAATTTTAGTTCATATATACAATTTTAGCATCTCGCTGTGGAAATTGGCTTGTTATCGATAACAGAATGTGTTCAAGAGTCTGCATACATTGTACTTAATAATAATTTTTAATATTATCTATGAGTTTTTACGTAATAAATTGTCTGAATCTTTCATTTTTCAATTTCGTTGCTGCATTTTTATTCCCAATCGGTTATCGATAACAGCAAAGGCACGATAGCGTGCATTAGTTATACATAGTAAAGCAACAGACTTAACGAGCTTCATTTTATAATTCATTCCACATTGACATTCGCGTCTTAACTCACCTACACGTTATATTAACAGTTATCGATATTATCGATAACAACAAACGTTGGCTTAAGGCATATGTATTGTATACTCACTTGCATTTTCATGGGATCGGTGTTGACCTGGCACATATATTTGCCAGCATCCTCCATCTTAACGCCTCGTATGTTCAGTGTCCAAGTGTTGTAATCGTTGTGGGTCACCGATAGGCGATCATTGTTCGTGATCACATGCTCGTGTATTGCCAGAATTGCCTTGGCATCGGCCTTAATCCAAGCGACCTGAGCCACAGACGTTGTAATTGATGTAATGTTTCAATTCCAATGTTTCATTGTTTCATTTTCATTGTTTCGGTTCAATAAAAATTGATCAATTTTTGTATATAGTAAATGTTTTTTTGTTGTTGTTTCAATTCCATTGTTTTAGTTATGAAATTTCAATTCCAAATGTTTCATTTTTTGTTTTTGTTGATGCAAACAACATTTGCAATTATTATATGTTGTGTGTAAATCATTAATATTATTATTGTCATTGTCATCATCATTATCATTGACATTGTCGTCATCATCATTATCATTATCATTATCATTACATATCATTATGTCATAAAGTTAATGCCAAGCATTATCATTATGAAACATTCAATCGCAGACGAGTTGCAGTTGTTGTTCATTGTTCATTATTGTTATTGTTGTAGTTGGTTGTTGTTGCAGCAGTTATTGGTCAATGGCAGCACCATCAATGCCGCATTCACCAATTTCCGTTTGTTCCCCCATTTTTTTTTTTCAATTTTTTGGCGATAGTTTGTTGAAATCGATTTGCGGATATATTAGAATTTAGTTGAAAGTTTCGTTTGCGGTGAAGCCAGTTGGCGTTTTGTTATGGATCGAGGGCGGTTGGGCGAGGGAGGAGGCGTTTTTTGTTGTTGTTGTTATTTTTATTTTTTTTTTGTCAACGATACAAAAGTTGTCGTTTGTTGGTGTCGATGTCGTTGTCGTTGACAATGGAGGCACCCAGTTTCCAGTTTTCAGTTTCCAGTTTTCAGTTGGCAAATGACGGAGCCAAGCCGAAAAAGCCGGTTGCAGGCGTCAGGCGTTTTGGTGTTGTCGTCAGATGTCAGCGCAATTTGACGCCATTTTCATTGTTGTTGTTTGTTTGTATTGTTGTTGTTGTAGTTGTTGTTGGCCGTTGGTCGTCGGTCGTTGGCGCAAGTTTTTGCAAGTTGTTTGGTTTTTGGCCAAGGATATGAAATCGGGGTGTACGGATATTTCAGGAGCAATTAGTTGGAATTGGGTTTTGTGGTTGGCCATTGCATTAGATTGTTGTGTGTGTGTGTGTTGTGAAGAAGAAGAGATAACGTTTAGCAATTAGTTAACATTTGTGGCTGCTTAAGCTGACTCTTTTCATTTATTATATCAAATATTTTTTGATAGTTCGAAACGAACAAAACAGAAGAAAATACATCGAAAGAATAATATATATATACATACATTTACAAATGCAAATGTGTATACATATATATGTGGAGTGGAAGGGGAAGGCGGGAAATGTGGGCGGGTGCAGGTGCAGTTATCTAGCGGCTAAGGCATGCATTACACAACAAACAAACACACAGATTGGAGTAAAAAAAGAAAAGATATGTATGAAAAGAGAATGTTCGACCGAGAAGCTGCCCTACAGCTGTAAAAGGTTATTATAGAAATACAATTTAGATACATAATGACGGCTACATACCACGTTCTGCTGGACCGACGTTATCAGTCTTGCTCGAAAATCGATTTTTTTCGATACATATGGATATTCAAAAAGGTCTAGCGCTATAAAATCAACATATCGAACTCTTTGTCTCTCAAGGCATACAAAAAGTGAGGTCAAAACTCCAAATTCTATGTTTAATAAGAGTTAGACAGGTAAAAGTAAATCGGTATTTAACGATATTTCCATATCTTACAGATATTAAAGAGAGATATATGCCAGCAACTGTCATTTATACCCTAGAAACCATCGCTTTAATGGATATGCAATACAAATATTAAAAAGTGTTGCCTAGCTTAGCGGGCGGCGCAGCTTAACAGTCACTGGACAGTTTTCATTAACGTAATGCCCAATAACAGCAACTGGCTCTGTTTACTTCACACAAATGCGCTACTAAATGAGAGTGAGCGTTAGAGGGAGAGGAGGTATGTGTGTGTGTGCGCGCCGACTAATCGCACTGTGCGCTCGTCCGCCTCCTCCCTCTGTCTCTCTCCCACTCTCTTGCTGAGTTGAGTTAAAAGCTTTAAGCTGTTGCTGCAGGCAGACAAACGGTTTCTGGCCTCTGCCGGCGTCGCTGCTAGAGCTTAGCAACAAATATCACAAAGTCAAATGCAAACACAGCGAGCAAAAGAGAGATAGCAAATTAAACGCTTCGCTTCAATTTCTGTTATAATTAAAGTTTTTGTTTTGCTTTCTTTGCGCGTGCGAGTGTGTGATTTTTTTTTTGCCGAGCTGCGCAGCCGTTTAGGCACAGTGGTTGCGAACTGTTGTAAACGAGTCAAAACATTTTGAGTTGTAAGTGGAATATTTTGTAATTTCTGGTTACTTTTTGTGTTTGAATTGCTTTCTATGAAATCTTTCGCACTATTTTTGAGTTTTAATAGACAGGTGAGCTTGAAATACTGATAAATGTTTGTTCAAATTGACTTGCAATGTTGTAAAACGCAAACATAAGCTAATTTCTTAACCTTTTAAAGCTCCGAAAATTGTGTTTAACATGGAATATGGATTCAGCTGCTGGCAATATGGACGACGGAGAGGATGAGAACGGGCTCAGAGGCAGAGGCAGAGGCAGAGGCAGCTCGAGTTAATGCAGGCAAATAAAGCGAATGCAAATGCAGCTGCGACTACGGCCAGCTGGCAGGCCTCCATTACCGCGCCGCTCCATTTGAGCCGTGTCAATAGCAGCGCCGAAAAATGCTATAAACCAATAAATAGCGATTCAGAACAGAACAGAATCGAATCGAACCTGACAGAGAGCTTGGCCTGGCTTGGACTGGCCTGGCCCGGGCTGGACTTTGCCGGACTGTCACTTTATTTATTTACTCAATAAAGCAAATTTATCGAGTAATACAAGGGGCGGAGCGGGTGGAGATGGAGCGTTGCATTTCGATATGCCGATTCTGATTGTGAATGTCACAAAAAAGAAAAACAAAAACAAAAAAAAAATCGAAACAAAGAAATTGTTAATAAAAAGTGGAATTGTGCTCTGTGTAAATGCAAATACAACAAGCAAATGTCATAAAGTCAGGATACAGTAGCACTAAATACAGGACTACCCAGCTAAAAGGACTACTCAACTACAAATACACATGCAGCAAAAAGAGAATGTACATACATATGTGTATTTACAATACGTAATACTCTAGTTACATACATACATACATACATACATACATACATATATATTTACATTTATATTTATATATTGAATATGGTGCAAAGTTTGTTTCGGTTTTAACTCGGTGCGCTTGAATTCATTTTTAATAAAAACTTTTTCTCTCGGCGAACGAAACAAAAGGAACAGAGCAAAAGTATAATGTGAATCGAGATTATATATATAAGATAAAGGTAAAACAAAACCAAAAAAAAAAAAAAAAAAAAATCTCATTGAAAATAAACGAAAGTCGCGAGCGAAAACAATGCGACGATTTTGTTTCGATTCTTTTGTTTCAGCTCGATAGGCGAGCGCTTTCGATAAAGTTGTTGCTGTTGTTGCTGTTGAACAAGAACTGCAAGGGCAAACCTTTCGCCTGGGCGCAACATAAATCTTATAAACAATATTTGTATATATATATATATCTTTAATAATACTTTCAGTTATCTATAGACCTCTGATATGTATGTCATATACGAGGCCTGTTCAAAAAGTATCACGAATGTTGACTGTCGTTCTCTGCTACTCTTGTGCCTCACATATGCCAACAAGCTCAACTAATTTGAATGATCAGCTCATTTTGATGGTTCATTCAGTGACTCCTTTCTGCTGCTTAAGACTTGAAAGGCCCATCAAAGGCGGAGGACGCTATGGCATCGAAGGAGCAGTCGATCATCTGATCACAAAAAATTAGTTTTTGAGATTGGAAAATCTTTAATATCTGCAGCGAAATACCTGGCAGCCCATAAAATATATATTCATAAATAAAACTAAATAACTTTTTTTTTTTTTAAATTACAAAACTTGCAATACTTTTTGAACAGACCTCGTATATATATATATATTAAATTTATGTTGCTTCTCCTTCATTTTACGACTGACTCTGTCATCTTCTTTTGAACCTATTGCTATTGTTGTTGTTGTTTTATGCAGCCTCTTTTCATGTCATTTTTGGGTTTTTTTTTAAGATTTTCTTTTAGCTTTTTTAAAGCGTTCTATTCGATACCAATTTGCTTAAGAGCTTTGTAATCTTTTAGAGTTCGACTTAACAAATAATATCAATTTATACTATTTATTTCCTTTCATCAAATATACTGCTTTAATTTTTCTGCCGAAAAAAGCTAGTAAAATTGAATTATATCTCTAAAATTTAGCAACTTGTTGACGTTGTATGGCATTTGGCTATCAACTAATTTGCATAAAGTAAGTTTTTGCATTTTTCTCATTTTCTTTTTTCAATTTGACTGAATTTTTTTTGTGGCAATTGAATTCAATGTATTTATAGAATTAGTAAAAAATTAATTTATTTTAAATCTAGCTTTAAAATTGAAAATGAGCTTACCTATAAATTCTACTGATTAGCCATAAGTTGCAAAAAAAAAGCTAGATATACGCATGTAATCGAGCTATAAGCTGTAAATCTAGCTATATTGAATCTAGCTATAAGCTCCATGAATGAATTTAATGAATCTAGCTAAAGGCGCCAATAAAAGCTAAACATCCGTTGAATGCTGTGCACTTAGCTATAAATTCTAATAAAATTTAAGAATATATCGAATCTAGCTGCTAGGCTAAAGCTGTAAAACTACGCTGTAAGGCTAAGTTCACTTTGGATCTAGCTAACAAGTTCAGCAAGCGCTAAATATACATTGAATTTAGCGGTAAACTCCGTTAATAGCTAAAATCTATTGTTGAATTTAGCTCAAAGTTTGAACAGAAGCCATGTATTTAGCTTAAGTCCCGCCATAAACAGCCTTTTTCAGTTAGCTTTCTTCGAGCTGCAAAGCTCTCAGCTCTCAGCCTTTAGTATTGCATAACAAACAGTGTTGTCAAATGTGTAAGAAAAGAAAAGTTTTCTTTTTGTAATTAACGACGAAAAAAAACTTGTTGCTTGTCATTTTTGTTGTCTTTATTTTTCTTCAATTTGGCTTAAAAAACTTTTTAGCCTAGGGCATTCGATATTCGTTTCAATTTTCGCAGTTTATTATTTCAGTTGGCTCGAAATTTGCTCTTGTTCATTTTTTTTTTTTTGTTTGAATGCTACAAGCGAATGCAATTTATTTTATTATGTTGACAATATTTTATTTATTGTTTAAATAAAACGAAATCGAGTATCGATCTATCTGACTCCCTCGCACTCGCACTCACACTCGCACTCGCACTCACACTCGCACTCGCACTCACACTCACACTCGCACTCTAATTGTTGTGCTGTTCCTGTTTGATTGAAGTATCATAGGATTTATCTGAAATTGTATTTTTATTTATGATGCCATTTCGTTGATTAACACTCTTTGACGTGGCGCTGCACAATGCAAAACAGTGAAGAAAAAAACGCACTCGCACTCTGCACTGCAACCAGTCGTACGCACACCCAAACACACCCAAACACACCCAAACAGACCCAACCAACCAACCACCCACGCACCCACTCAGTCAGTCATACTCGCTTGTTTGTCATGTGCAAACAAAATGCATTTCATTGTGCAAAAGGCATTAAAAATGAATAAAAAAATGTATATAGAAAAAATTAAGCAAACAATAGAAAAACTATATATATATATATATATATATATATATATATATATGAGTTCTATATATAGAAATTTTATTTACATTTAAGGGCGATTTTTATTAAATCGCAGCACTATTTGACTCTCTGTTTTGATGACAGCCATAGCCACAGCTATCCATCCAGATTTGACTTACTTTCAGTTGGGCAAACTGTTGCAGCTAATTCGAGTTAACTTTTTCATCTGTTTTGTCCCCTTATCCACACAGTAGCTGCAAATCATCGTATCATACAACTAGAACTACAACTAAAGACTCTCCTTCAACAATTGTCCATAGTTCTTCGGCTCTGATATGCCCATCTAATCTTAGCAACATTTCAGGTATTGTCTAATGCCTCTAATTGTGCAGCAGCAACTACAAGAGTTTAAGCCCGGGCAGTGCACGACTAGCATATACCCTGACTAGCGTAAATAGCCTTTTTTTCAGCTAAATAACTTTGTTGGGCAAACTCATTCATGATCTATTCTGTATGATATTCAAGAAATATATTTGAGTCTTTTTTTGGCAACTTAATTTTTATTTGCGAATCAATTTATTTAATTTACTTTTTTAAATTTATTATAAAATTATTTTAAAATTTATTTATTTCTTTTTAAAATATATTTGTTTATATATTTTTTATTTTCTGTTTTTAAATGTAGTTTTTGTTGTTGTTTTAATGAATTTGTAAATATCGCTTAGATGTGCAGCTTTTGCTCCAGTTTTATGTAAGCCTACGCACATTTCGACTCCATTACTTGAGACTTACGCAAGTCAGTCAAAACTGTGCCGATTTACCATTCGAATGAAATGAGTTTTCTTCTGGCGGAGTCGTCAAGGACTTAGCAACTGTTGACGACCGATAGACTCTGGCTAGCAGTGGATGAATCTGAGTTTCTTCAAGTACCCGAAACTGCCTACTATTGGCTGGCAACAGTTCGTGTGGCTAACAACAACAAATGTTGCCAGGCTTGTTAGAGCAACGATTGCACAACTGGCTTAAAGGATTACGTGCTTTCAATTGAGTTGCGAAACCTTTTAATTGCGGCTCAATTGTGCCTTTGGCTTATATATTTATATTTTCTCTTGTTGTTTTATTTAAATTACCATTTTTTTTTTATTTATTTATTTCTTTATTTTTTTTTTGGCCTTCATTTGTTGTCAGTTTTTGTGCCCTTTGTGAAATATGCAGAGCCATAGATGCATGTACATAAATATCTATGTAGCTATGGCTATATACGTATGCATTCCATCTCTGTCTTGCACTGTATTACCAACTCTGGCTCGCGCCGCCTAGCATAAATTAAATGTGGGCGCCAATAATAATACGATGTGATAAAAACAATATAAGGAATCGCATATTTATATGTATACATAAATATATATATATACCAATTAATATGTAAATACAATTTGATTCTTTAGTATATTAACATATATATGTGGTATTCCGCTTAACCGATTGGTATTTATTGTATTTACTTACACTTAGTAGTATATATTTATATATATATTTTATTTTTGGTATTTTTATAGTCGTTCACAGTGAAGAGCGTAGCTCAATCCGTTTGTGTCCTGCCATTCAAGCTGTAGACTTATTTGGTGTTTTGTTTTTGGTATTCATTTCTGGTATTTCTACTTGCATATACCAATTTTGAGAATATATTAAAGCTACGCACAATCGGAAATAGCTTTAATATATTTGCCATAAATTTAGAGCTATTGTTGCTATTTGGTAGTGAGTTTTTCTTTTTGTTGGATCAGTATTGAGCTCTACAAATAGCTCTATATAGTATATTGATTTGCAGTTTCGGTATTTATAGAGGTAACAAAAACTGGGTTTTGAATATGAATAATATATATGTATATATAACTACGCAGTTGGGTGGCCTGGCAAATCGGAACCAAACATCTATGTCTATTTTTGGTATTTTCGTTTAGTATATATAGCAAAACTTGGATTAAAATATATACCCAATATATAAATATATAGCTACTTCTATGGTCGGCTAACCTTATCTTCCACAATTTGAGAGTTACTTTGAACAACTCCACAGCTTGTTTTATATATTATCTTGTTGTTTTGCCCAAAACAAGTTTTCTATTGTGAACGAGTATTGTGCAGTCGATTACGACCGACAGCCAGCATTCCTACTCGCTTTATTATGTTTAGTTTTTGCTGTAGCTATTCAATTCTTGTTTTTGTTTTTGTTTCTGTTTTAGTTTTTGAGGTGCATTTGGTGCTTTGAATATGCAAAGTGCTATTATTATTATTATTATTATTATTATTATGGTATATAGTATGATATATTTACTTATACGATATATATATGTATATATAGATTCATATATAGTAGGTAGGTGCTCGGTAAAACTTGATATATGTAATAATTGTGATTGTTGTGCAGTTTCTTTATTTTATTCTTTAGACTGATTCCAAAAGAGAGAGAGAGAAAACTGAAAAGATTTTTGTGCACTTTCAACTGTGAAACTTTGGTGCGAATCGTGAACGGAAAAACGTACTGGGCAAATGAAACGATAAACGATAAACGATTTGTTATTGCTTTGTTAATAAATCAAAACGCTTTGGATATTAAAACCGATACATACCTTGGCTGGAACTGACGCACCGTCACCACTCACCCGATGGCCGCCCAAATTGTTGACAACACACGTGAATGTCGCGTCCCGGCCCTGGGCGATGGTCACGTTCTCCAACGGTATGACAAAGTCCGGCTCGAAGGCGCCCACTGAGGAGATTTTGTTTGAAACGGAATTATCTTCATTTCAATGAAGAGAAAAACATTTATTGAACAATTAACGTATTTATATATGTATATGTATGTGTTTGTGTGCATGTATGTCTGTATGTATGTATGTGTGTGTGTGTGTGTGTGTGTGTGTGTGTGTGTGTGTGTGTGTGTGTGTGTGTGTGTGAGTGTGTGTGTCCGTTGCGTGGAAAGTTATCGAAAAAGATTTAATGAACGATCAACAACAAGCCAGCGCTATATCGATATCCGTTCTAGTGGATTTTGTTATCGATGGCGCAGAAGCAAAGCTAACATTTTACTCGTGTATCGATAATCAGCGTTTGTACAGTCGATAGCTGACTTATCGATAGCACACCTTAGAAGATAAATGGGCAAATCGATAAAAATCTAAGCACAATAATCGGCAATTTATTTATAAAATAAAAGGGAGCCAAACTTTCGATAATAAGCTTAATAAACATTATCGATAACAATTACGAAAATCGATAGAAAAGGCTAATTCCTTAAACGATAAATTAAATCAGACCAATATCGATAAGTATACAAACTAAAAAGAATGTTTCCACGATAATTTATAAATATCGAAACGATAAGTTTCGATAAATTATTATTAAAAGTATAATAACTGCGTTTTCAATAGTCGATAAATGTAAAATAAATTTTGAAAGAAAATTAGATTGTTTTTTTTTTTTTTCGAAAAACAATAAGCTATGATTAAGTCTTAGCCATCGATAGTTTGTTAAACGATAATTATCGATAAGAGAGTGGTAATCAAGCCAAAGATTTTTGCGCAACGCTTCGATACATGCTCCATTCCACTTACCAATGCAATTGCAAATCAATAACAGCAGCAACAGCTGCAGTCGTCCGCCTCCATTGGCCACGGCCACGCCCACGCCTACGCCCACATCGGCAAATTGAAAATGCGCCAGCTTCTGTCTAAATATAGATTGATTGGTCTGCCTTCGGCTAATGGTCTCTAATTGTCGCTGTTGCTGTCGCTGTGGCTGGGGTTGGGGCTGTCGCTGTCGCTGTCGCTGCTGCTGTCGCTGTTCCTGTTGCTGTGGCTGTGGCTCTTGTTGCTGCTGTTGTTGCTGTTGTTGTTGCTCCTTCCAACTGAGCTTCTGGAAGTTGAAGTTCTCGCTGCGATTCAGCTTGCTTCGATTGCGAATGCTGTTGGCGATTTGGTCGCCGTTATGTGGGGCCACCATTATCATCATCATAAGCCTGATGTACTAGTTCCCATTAGCATTGCTTCTCAGTAACGATGGTCGCTGCGCTCGCTCGCTCGTTCGCTCGCTGTGAATTGGTTAAGTGAAAAATTGAGTTATGCAAATGCAGCCAGAGTTAGCAGTCGATGCCTAACATTCCCTGTGCCTATGCCTAGCTGCAATGCAGCTCTATAAACAGACTTCCATCATCATAGATAAGCGAATTCTTAAATTTCCAAAAACTCTTTCGTTCCCTTTACTATTGCCATTAAATGTGCTTTGTGTGCTTTATACATTTGCACTCTCATCTCGTTCGGTTTGACAAAAAGTCAAAGAACAGCAAGTGAACAAAGCCAAGTGTTGGCTTTTATTGTATTTGCGTTACAGTTGGATAGACAAAGCTGCAAAGCTGTTGCAATTGCTTTTAGCTATCTCTAACGGAGTTGCATACGGAGTTATACATACTGAGTATGGATGTGAGTGATCCGTTGACAGTTTCAAATTGTCTTTCAGTTCCTTTCACTCAGCTGTGTTCACAAAAATAGTAGTGTGACTGAAATGTTGAACTGCAAAATGTTATTATATATTATAACATAATATTTTGAAAACGCTTCTTAAAATCTGCTTGAATCGGTTTCAGTTAAGACTATGAATATCAAATATTTGGCATTTAGCATTTGTCACTGAGTCAAATTTAGTCGACAACTTGACATTTGTGCTTGAAGAAGAAGTCACTTGATTGTAAACTATTCACACTAATTCACTAATGCCCAACAAACTTCACTTCCTTTATTTAAGCTAAACAGCCTCGATTAGCAAAATGTTCAGAAATTGCCGGACCTCAATTGTTGAGCGCATTCGCCACTGTTTGCTGCACAATTTTGCATTCAGCTGTCAAATTTTGCTGTCAAACGTTAAAAACTTGAATAGACAGAGAGAGAGAGAGAGAGAGAGAGAGAGAGAGAGAGAGAGAGAGAGGGAGGGAGGTAGAGGCAGACAAATAAATATTGCATATTGTGGCAAAGACATGAACGAACACAAAGTATCGTGTATCGTGTAGATGCTTTATCTATTGACAAAGCGTTGTAAGTAGCAGCTGTGCGAGTGTGTCTATGTTTGTGTGTGTGTGTGTGTCTATGTGTGCTTGGTTGCATTTGCCTCGCCTTTGTTTGGCGACGACAACAATTTTTATTGGCAACGGAACGCGAACGCGCATTCATCTTGCCACTGGCTGCGGAGTCCGAGTCCGGCTGCAGTCCGCGCACGTGCCGCTATTTACATTTGCACGTAATAAATTCACAAGGACGAAATGGGAAGCGGGACACGGAGAGGATGTAACTAGAACGATTCGCAACAGGAAATAATGCTAAGGAAGTGCATTTGCCAGCAGAGCTGTCCTTGCTATTTGGCTACGACTGCCAATGGCAGCGACGTGTTGCATGTCCACTTCAAGCAGTCAGCTCAAACACACACACACACCCAGACACACGCACACCCAGACACACACACACCCACACATATTTACATTTGACAGAATTTAATGAGCTTACAAAGCAGCAGCTGAGCTTAAGAACGAGAGCCCTGTATCAACAGTAGATCGAACTTTGTGGCACATTAGGCAACGTTTCTCTCTCGCTCCCGCTCCCGCTCCCTCTCCCTCTCTCTCTCTTTCTCTCTTCCTGTCTGTGTGACATGACATGACACACACGCGTGCTGGCCATTTTATTAGATACGTGTCCTATCTATCGCAGCCATTCAACAAGCTAAACACAACCCGCAATCCCCCCACAGCCAGATTTGCTTGAATAGTGGCGAGTGGGGGCTGGCAGCTGGGGGCTGGAGGCTGGGGGCTGGAGGCTGGGGGCTGGGAGGGGCGTGCCTGGCTCTTTGGTTTGACCCGTGATCTGCACTTGTTCGAGTTTGTGTCTGCATTTTTTGTGCTGAGCTCTGTCATAATTATGGCCTGGTTTGCTTAGCTATACCTCTACATTTCTGCTGCTATTTTTGGCACAGGCATTAGCATTACGAAACGGATTACGAAATACAGTTGACTCATCTACTTAGCCAACTGAATGTCTAGAGAGGTAACACATAGACATAAGTAAAGCTGAGAAAAGGGTCAACGCTGCTTGAATAAGTTCATATGACGTGGCGAGATGGGCCTATAAAGTATGGGTGGCCAAATAAGCGCAATAGCTAGACAAATTGCAATGCAACAAAAAATATTTTAGATACATATTTCATTGCTTCTGGTCTTATGTTAAAGTTACATTCATGCCATTACATATATCATTCAACTGACCTAATTTGGTATGACTTTATGCACTGTTATGCTGGTAATATTGCCTCTGCCAAACTGCTGAGCTAATTCCTGTTAACTACGGACTAAACGTTGCTTCAGTGAAAGTAATCGAGCAGTATCAAATCACTTGATTGGCGCATCAAATCAATTGATGAGCGCTCGTCGTAAATTGTCTGAGTTCTCCAATTTCAGCATTGCAGCGCTTGTATCGTTGCGTACATACAACTGAGTCGGAATTTCAATAAAGCTTCAATATGATATTGAATGCTTAATGTTATCGATATGTTAAACAGCTGCGTAAGCAGAGCTATCTGCCTTAGTATTACTCTTGTTTAGTCATACTGTCTATGTATGAACATTGACTATAATATATGAATAAGTCAATCAGTATATAAGTCAAGCAGTATATAGAGACTTCTGTCTGTTCTATTAAACTTGTATGATTTGCTAAAGATCTGAAACAGAAGTTATATGAAGTTGTTTAGCGGAATATATGTACATATATACAGGTATGTTCATGAAAATAGTAGTGTGTTCATGAAAATAGTAGTGTGTTCATGAAAATAGTAGTGTGTTCATGAAAATAGTAGTGTGTCCATGAAAATAGTAGTGTGTTCATGAAAATAGTAGTGTGTTCATGAAAATAGTAGTGTGTTCATGAAAATAGTAGTGTGTTCATGAAAATAGTAGTGTGTTCATGAAAATAGTAGTGTGTTCATGAAAATAGTAGTGTGTTCATGAAAATAGTAGTGTGTTCATGAAAATAGTAGTGTCAGCCGTACTACTATTTTCATGACAACAAAATTTAGTGATAAACACAATATTTTGAATTTGAATACATATTTATATTTTACACTATTCTTCTTCTATGACACTGATTGAAGCATAAGCAATTTTTTCATATTTGAATGCCTATCGATACACCCAAACACTCGATAAATGTAGTCAGCTTATTAGAGTATCTCAACTGCTGTATGCTAAACTTAATATGCATTTCAAGACTTCAGACTTTGAGGCAATTGGAATGCAAGAACTACAGCAGAGAGAGAGAGAAAGAGAGAGAGAGAGAGAGAGAGAGAGATGATAAAAACGAGTTCTATTTAATTGAGAAGCAAATAAATTAAATTGAGCGTTAAGGGTTCCAGGGCTTTACAGGCATGCAGCAGGCATTCATTATGTTCCGTCCGAGTTGCATAGCAACAACTGCAGCAAATTGCTGGCAGCGAGTTGTAATCAAAATATTTGAATATATTTTTGTGCTGACTCTGTTTGTGAATTAAATTAGCATTTGCATATTTCAAATTCATGTCATAATAAAATGTCAGTTCAAGCTGAGTAAATAGAAAATTAAAGTTTTATTGCTCTCTGCCCAGCACAATCACAGCAATTTCCATTCTTTCTGTTTTTATTGTCAATTATGTTTCATTGGCTCAGGCTTGCAAACTTTTATCAAGTAGCATCACACACATTTCTATGACTTGTGCCTTATGAAACATATTTTTAGTCAGTTCAATTGCGCTGGTAGCAGTGGTAAGAGGTGCTTTAGTTGCGAGTGCTCGACAATACTCTCGGCTTGTTGTAAACATAAATTTACACACTCACACATAAGTAAGTGCTCCAGCTACCCCACTCACTCTTTAATGAGTAATCGAAACAAATAACAAAGGGGAAAGATATACAAGACCATCTATACAGCATCACACCAACACTACTATAACTGTAGGATATAACTATAGGAATTGGTAAACTTGGAACTTACTGACTTCATAGGTTCCATTTACATTAGATAGTTGTCTTGTTCCATTCAAGATATACCATATACGATATGCTATATATGATATACCATCTACGTGTGTATACAATGTGCTGTGTTGAGTGAGTCAACTTGAGGTTGCACTATTCAAGCATAACTATTTGTATTTACTTACTAGTTCCATCACTTTTGAACTAGTTCCAGCATCTATCATCCATCAATTCCATTTCCAATTTACTCTCTCTCTCTCTCTCTCTTTTCGATCAGCTAACAGAGTCTTATTTCTCAACACTTTTGCAGCACAGTATAAACCGCTTCTTAAAACTTTTCTTTTCTTTCAATTTTGTTCTATTTTGTTCTATTTGTTGTTGTCTTCAACTTAAAGTAACTAAGTTGACCAAAGCATCATAGGAAAATTGTTTAGCTGCTTAAGACATGTATCTAACTGTGTGTGTGTGTGTGTGTGTGTGCGTGTTTGTTTACTGGTGTGTGTGTGTATATACGTGTGTGTGTTTATTGTTGCTGACATTTAAAATTACACACTTGGGAATGCGGGAGAAGTTTTGCTTGAAAGTAAACTAAATTAAACAAAGAGACAGAGTCTGAGCGAGGGCCACGACCAGAGTGAACTGGTGACAAGCATTCAGATAGAGAGAGAGAGAGAGAGAGAGAGAGAGAGAGAGAGAGAGAGAGAGAGAGAGAGAGAGGGAGAGTGAGAGGGAGCGCGAGGGAGCGGCTTGGAAGTCGAGTAAATAACAACGGACCATCGTATGTGGGGAAAACGTGCTAAGCCCGGCGGCATCTCCACCTCGCACCACGCACCACATACCTCGCACCACCCGCACGCCCACTCGCAGCCCTTCGGTCGCAGCTCCGCTTTAACTAGCCCAGCAATGACTTAAGGGGCTGCTGCCACGCCTTTATTTTATTTCATTCTCATTTTTTTGTTCGGTAAAGTAAATTTTTTGGTCAGCAAAAGTTGGCAAACGTCTACTAACTGTATTTGTTTAACCTCACCCGCACACACACGCGCACACACATCTGACGCTTATACATATATAAATATAATAGACTAGCTCCACAATCAGTCCCAGTTTCACGCCCGCTGTCAGCTCTTGCGTCCATTTTCTGCTGATGCGACAGATTTTGTACACGGGACTCGGTGCTTCGGGGCTCCGGGTACGGTTACGGGCACGGGAACGAGCACGGCCACGGGTACGGACATGTGTGAGCAAATGTGTAAATGAGCAGTCATAGCCAGCGGCGCGATAGTCACACTTGCAATCACAAACGCACACAGCAACACTCGTGCATATGCATAAGCTCTACTCGTGTGCTCGCGTGTTAGCCTTTGAGCCTTTTGCTACACTGGACTCTGTCATATTTTTATTTGCTTTGCTCGTGGAAAAGAATAGATTTCAGATAGGGTATTAAATGAACTGGTACCAAAGAGTAGACTAAAGACAGGGCAAGCTAGACTAGACTTTATATAGGTATCATATAAGCGTATACCCAAGAGCTGACTTCGTAGAAGATATCATATGAGCTTGTACTACAGACTTGAGTTCGTAGAGGCTATCAAAGAGGCTTGTCCCAAAGACTAGTTGCCATATAGAGTATCATGTAAGTTAGTACTTGATCCTGGGCATCATATAAATTAGGCTAGGTTTCAAAAGAGGGTATCATTTAAGCTTATTCCAGGAGTAAACTTCGTATATGGTACCATAGGGCATACATATATCATCTAGGGTATCATATAAGCTTGTCATCCTTAGCAGCTTCGCACAATCCGAACAATCGTTTCAGCAACAATTGCTTCTTGATGCCGGCAAGTGCATTTGCTCTTCGACTTTTCGATTTGTTTTTGTTCTTTTTTGTTATTTTCGTTAGCCTCTAGTCTTTGCCAAGCAACGCCCCCTCTTCATATGACCCTCCCGCTGCGCCCTCAAGTCCATGTGCTGCTCTAATTGGAGTGCTTTAGCTAGAGCTTAGTGCCTAGCGGATATTTCTGACGGTTTTTTATGCGACTCTCACATTCTCTCTCTCTCTCTCTCTCTCTCTCTCTTTCTGTCTCTGCCTCTGTCGATTGCTTTCGCATTTCGGGGCAGCTGGCAGTGGGTTGGGGGTTGAGGTTCAGTCGAGATTTTTCAGTTTGCAGCTTTGGCATCCGTTGATAACTTAAATTCCCGCACTATTCACTCACAATTGTCCACTTGATATCCACAGATTCATTTCAATTGGGTTTCTTTTTTCGCCGCGCTGCACTGTGATGTTTGCCCAGGAAAAACCTTCAATTCAAGATGTTTTCAAAGCGAAACTATTGGGGATATATTTGAGATTTAAGTAAAACAAGAAGTTGTAATGGAATGGCATGTGATTTGGATATGAATAGCTAGAGATAAGTTAGGGAATAGATTAAGAAGGAAGTTGACTAAAATTAAGTACATTTCGGTTTGGCATATAAGAAGATAAGTTGGGAGAGGAGTAGCTAAGCGGCTGATGACCCATGGCTGATATGTTGATATGATAGAAGTATGATAATGTCCCTGAATTGAGCTATGATAAGTGGCAATCAAGGCGTCTTCAATCATTTCTTCACTCCACTCAAAGCTGAGTAAATAAACGGGCGAAACAAATCAATCAAAAGTAAAAATGCAATTTGATATCAAAGCGATTTATGAATGTTTAATATTTGAATTACTGTTGACATAGCGCAGTGAGGAGTGTGAGCAATTAATTATTTTGTCTTTGTTTCTTAATTAACTCATCTCCCATCGTTGAGTTGTGCAAAGTGGGAGCTTGAGAGGCGATTTAATAGGCTACATCGATAGCTCAGTCTATTAATGCTCAATTCAGAATGAGAGGGTGTCAAAGCATTTATAGTGAAGCTGCCATTCTCCAACTTATCTCTCTCTCTCTCTCACTCTCTCTCTCTTAGTCTCTCCTTCTCTCTCTCTGTCATCAAGTGACAAATGAAGGCATAACCCGACAGTCAACAACCCAAACTCAAACCCAAACCCAGTCAAAAGGCCAGCGACCCAATGTGAACCAAGTTCAGCTGCGATGGATAAATAAAGAAGGAAAAGGCAAGAGATTGAATAGAACTAACAGAGACAGACAGAGAAAGAGAAAGAGAGAAAGAGCCAGAGAGAGGGGGAGGAAGCAAGGCAGAGCTTGTAACTTGTAAATGGGCAAATAAAATGGAAATGAATATTATAAAGCGGCCTCCCCCGTCCGCCCGTCCGCCCGCCCGCCTGAACTTTTCTTACCCTTCGGCAGGGCTGGCGGACTGTGGGGTCCGAGGAGGACTCGGTTAGCTGTAAAGTGAAAAGCTGACAAGTAGCTTACGTAAATAATGTCAACGGAACAATAAAAATAATAAACGAATTAGCTGCTTATGCGGGTGTAAAGAGATACCCATGACGATCCCTTGCCCAGGCAGGCAGCGCTGGCTGGTTGGGGCGTCCCGGCAAAGCAGAGCCGGAAAACTCATCTACGTTGGCAATGAAAGCGAAAGCTGACAAAAAAATAAGCGCCGAACAGAAGTGAGCAGAGCGGACACGACAAACATTCAAATCGACTTTTCAGTTGCTTTTGTCGTTGGAGCTCAACCTTTACCCCTACCCCCTGACCGCCCTTTTGTTTTTTTCACCTTGCCTGCTGCCCACTTATTCCAATGCGAGTTCAAAATTGTACACTGTCAGAAAAGAGGGCAGTAAAAAGAAGCTATATATGAATACTTTTACTGTGCGAAAATGTGAGCTGATTGAATGTCACTTTTGATTCATTACAAAAATAACTCTTGAGAGGGTAGAAACTTAGAGAAGCATTTATTTCAAATAGTTGTTGGAATTGTTTCTTATGGCTTTTAGATATCATATAGAAACTGTGTTAACAATTCATGTTAGTTATGCAATTTGAAAGACTCTGTATTCCGTTTTCAGCTTCTCCAATGAATCTTGTGTAACCAGATTGTCTTCTATATATTATGACATCTCTTCTTCTTGCTAAGCAGTTGCGAATTTGTATTAAATCAATTGATATCAAGATCTTCATCAAAGCTGCTTTAGAATATAGCAGCTTCAACAATTTCCACTTCAAAATTCTCCCTGCTAGATGGAGTATTCAGAGAAAAGTTTATTTAGCTAACTAAATATAGATATTGTTCAAGCATGAACATGGAACTTATGATTACTAAAATAGAGATAAACTATGATAATAGAGATAGAGAGAGAGAGAGAGAGAGAGAGAGAGAGAGAGAGAGCGACGGTCAGTTCAGCTTAGATTTCTGTAGCTCT
The DNA here is from genome assembly GCA_035045945.1 of Drosophila anceps. Classification (NCBI taxonomy): domain Eukaryota; kingdom Metazoa; phylum Arthropoda; class Insecta; order Diptera; family Drosophilidae; genus Drosophila; species Drosophila anceps. The sequence continues at coordinate 8,363,357 of JAWNON010000004.1, read as the reverse complement.
ATCACCTGACCTCATCGTAGATCGCTGTAGCTAATTCATCTGAGTAACTCATTCACATAGGATAACTTCAATCACGCTTCATACTTTTATTCTTGCTCTAGTGACTAAAGTCACTTTCAAGCTGTAATTAAAGTTGTTTTGCTCACATTTCACGTTTCAAAGATAGAATATTAAATATTCAAAGAGTCCTATATTTTTCAGTATTTAGCTTGTATTTTTGCATAGTGTTGCTGGAGCTCGTGTTGGGAGCGCACTCTCTGACTGTGGTCCATTTGTCGCTGTCGTTTTGGCTGAGTGCCTGGCTGTGTCCTGGGGCAGGATGTTGGACCCGGCGACCCGGCGACGTTAAGATGTTTATGGCTTGTCAAGGATTATTGTTATCACCAGCTAGCCAGGTATGCAAACAGCGCCGTTATGAGCAGCCCCCACTCTCTCTCTCTCTCTCTCTCTTTCCACCTCTCCCTCCCTCTCTCTTTGTCTCTCTCTATTCAAGTGGCGTCGCCTCGTTTTGTGCTGCTGCAGCTTGAGCCTGTCATGTAATTGTCGTGTAACTGTGCGGCGAACAGTTTTGGTTTTTTGGGGTATTTTTTTGGTTTTTTGGTTTTTTGGTTTTCAGTTTTCGTAGTTTTAGTGACGTTTGCTCTTTTGGGTGTTTCGGGTTTTTTTGGTTTCCGGTTTTCTGGTCTCTTTGTTGTTGCACTAATCTTTCGCCCCCACGAAAAAAATGTAAAAATATTATCATCAGCGACAGAGGACAATATTTTCGCTTCTGTTTTGCTGTTGTTTTTGCCGCCAGCTGCTTTATATCTCATCTATGTATGGCGCTGTCCGTCTGAAACGGAATTCGGGAGCAGCGAATACTGTCAGGCTTTTAAGTTTTATGTGTCTGATACCCATTAAAAGTGGGCTAATGTTGAAAGATATAGCCACAGCTGTGAGTTCAGTTGACATTAATCTCGTTTATATTCTGCTGAACTTTTGTAGAGACTTGGACCCACAACTCTTTTAGCCCAAAGGTACACACTAATCAAAATTATTATATTTTGCAAGTTAACAATTATCTCAAAATCGATAAATATCGATAGTTAGCTTGTGTTATGCCACGATTTCAAAGATCTTTCGACTTTCAAGCTTTTAATGGTTTCTTGACATCAAACATTGTTGCTGTTCAATGGATTGTTCGATGGAAGAGCTCTATCTAAAATCGATAGCTGTTTGCATATCTTTTATAGAGCATCTGCGAGTCGTTCATTTCAGCTGACGACTGCTGGCTGTGGCACAAACAGGAAAAGCTGCAAAGTCATGAGCTGTGACAAAAGGATTACCTGGGAGTTACCACTGTCTGCTAGCCAGCGCGACTTGTAACTCGCCCCGTCCCGCCCCGTCCACTGCCCTGCGCCTTTCCATTTCCCATTTCGTGCTCTGCCTCTCGCCATATTGCTGACATTGCAGTTTATAGGCTAAATAAGATTAATTTAGAGATTAAGCTGGAATCCTGTTATAGTCAGTGCACAACTTACCTGACAGCCACACACATACACACACTCTCTCTCTCTCGCTCTCTCTCTTTCTGTCTTTCTGTCTTTCTATCGCTATCTTTGTCTGTCCGGCGCGCTTTGTTTGATTGACTAACATATTGCGTGTGTCTATTAAATGCGTTTTACCATACGTATTTGCTTGCGTCACATCAGTTTTAGTCATCCGCCCCATATACATTTGTATATTGTGCTTTCCACTCACCATGTCCTTTCGATGCGAACAACGTGCAAATTTATTTGATTAACAACAAATATCAAATAGGAAATTAACTGTCGTCTGGACATGGACATGGACATGGACTCAGACCCAATCGCACAAGCTTCAGCCACTGCAGCAAGCGGATGCTGCACAGTTGTCCGTCAACTGTCTGATCAAATACACACAGGGAGACACCTGTTATGTCAGCCTCGCACCTGTCCGCGTGTCTCTGGTCTCACATTGTGGTTGGCCATTCGATTGTCCACGTTGAAATGTGCAGCTGAATGTTGTCAACGTTTTAAATGTCACATTCATTTGCTGTCACGTCTAACCATCCCCGCAGCACCAATAGAACTTCACATATGATGAGCTTATTTCTGGCTCTCAACGAAAAATTACAAATTTCGGCACTTCTCGCTTCTCGTATTCGATTTCCATTCAGTTTTAGCACAAATTTCAATTCAATTAAAGATTCGTTCAGTATTTAAACCGACTGAACAACTTGTGAACCAGTTCAAAACTGACGAGTCGAAGCCTAGTGAACTAGTCGAGCCTAAAGCCTTCAATTACACCAAATTTACTATTGTTCCAAATCATATGGCAACTGGTTCATAGTGTTGAACCATTTGTGAACTAGTTCACAATTGATTTACTGATTCTGCAATATATTTTAGTATTCAAAGTCTCCATTTGCCCAAATTTACACATGATATTTTGTCAGTGTTGAACCACTTGTGAACCAGTTCACAGTTCATTTAGTATCCACAAAGTTCACGAATCACAGCGCTGAGCCACAACTAAACTGGTTCACAGTGAACATGGGCGTATTATGGCTATTTTTCTGCTACTTCCCACTGATAAAGAAAAGTAGAACAAAGACTAAAGACTCTCGCTCATATGACAGTTCAGCTGAATCAAATATGCTTTGAAGTTAAAGAATAGTTAGTTGAGCTGCAATATAACTTTAAGCTGAATTAAGTTGATATATAGTTCATTTACTCGAAGCTTTAAGCCCGCCAAGTATAAAAATTGAAGCGTCCACTGAGAGTCGAATGTCCGAAAGCCCGAAGCCAATAAGTTGGAACGAGTTGAGCAGCTGAGGTGGGGGGCGTGGGGATTACAAATGACACAATTGCATTTGGCCAATGAATACCTAACTTGGCCACAGTTCGTCTGACAGTTGAAGCTTCTGCTTCTTCTTCTTCGTCATCTTCTTTTTCTAACTGTTGTTGTGTATTGTGGCTGGAACCGACTTGGCCAACAATTTGTATGCAATTGTTGTTGCATGTGCAGCAGGTGCCAAGTGGCAAGTGCCAAGTGGCAAGCGGCAAGTGGCAAGTGGCAACTGGCAAGTGCCATAGTGAGCTGCTCAAAGGACACGCACAGGCTACAAGTATATGCAACACACACACACACACAAACACACACACACAAACACACACACAAACACAAACCCACTCAGAGTGTATCTGATATGAGCTTTCAGTCTCAGTGCTTCGAATACCCTAGCACCCACATGGCTTAGCTTGTTGTGTGAGTATATTCAGATCATCTAGGAAGCCATCAAGAGTCGAGTGCAAATATCTGAGACTAGGAACTAGAGGCAGCTACTCAAAGATATTAAGAGTCGAGTGGAACACACTTAATGCTAATAGAGCTTGAAAAGCTATTAACTAATAGGTGAACTCTAGATAAAGAAGAGTTGAGTGTAAGAAATATGATGTGAATGGGAAGTACGTAACCTGGAACGGGTTGAAATCTAAAAGCTTGCCTTTTGCGACATGAAATCGATAAAAATCGATATAGAATTCATGTTATTTATACATCATATACAACTGAAATTTAATAGAGCTACATATACAATAGATATCTGGCAGATTTCTGCTGCCTACAGGGTATCTGCTAGTCTCTGTTGCTCTCTCATCTGACTAGCTACGCTCACAATTGTGTGTTTTGTAGATTTGCATTCATATAAGAAATGCAACAAATTGTTGCATAGCATGCAAAAGACAAAAGCATGACAGTCAGAGGCGTTGGCAAAGGGGACCAACGAAAAAATGGGAAAGGGGGGGGGGGTATGGAGGGCAGGCCTCGCGTGCTATGCAATGAGTCAATGTCGCTGAAGCACATCCTTTTGCATGTTTGCCTGACAAATGCATGCGTGTGTGTGCGCGTGTTCTTATCTAGCAAATGAATGGGAGCTGGGAAGCGAGAGAGAGAGAGAGAGAGAGAGAGAGAGAGAGAGAGAGGAGAACGAGTGTAGTCAGCCATACCCTATGAGCGCAGCTTCAATCATTGCGTGGCATTTGTAGCCTGGCAAAATCCCTAAATGAAAGCAACACTTTTATGCCATGAAAGCACAACACAAACACACACACACACTCACACACACACACACACACACACACACACACACACACACACACACACACACCGCACACACACATACACAGACACATGTATAGGCACTGGCGTGTGTGCATATTTTAGGCGTTTTTGGCAGTTGAAAAGGGTTGACAAATTTTTAAATTAATGATAAAACGAAACCAAACGCGCAAAAGAATTTCAATGTTGAACACAGCCGCCGCACGCTCCATGCCCCCATCCATCAAGCAGCCGCTGCCGCTGCCGCTGCCACTGCCTCCGTCCATGGCCTCACACCCCACTCAGTTACCCCTTAAAGCCGCCTTTTGATATTTGAGGCAAAATTTCCATGCAGCTGATTTGGCTTCTCTTTACCGTCGAGATATGCGTTTTAATTAAATTTCATGGCCAGTTGCAGCTGCAACAGCAGCCGCCCAACAACATGCATGCAACAAATTGTTGCATGTTCAGTATTATTATCGGAGCTGAAAATCCTTCCAGCTGAAATTTGAGTCAATTCGATTTGTGCTGTAATTGAATCGGCAAATTCTGCATTGAATTTTTCAGAGTTCACCAACTCGGGCAACTACATGTTGCAGTTCACTCTGGAACTAGCTTTTGCGAAAATATATTGAGTTAATTGAATAAAGTTCTATTTAATTGTAAATTTATTCAAGAATTTGCTTGAAGCTCTCATAGTCTAAGCAAAAATATAGTTGTAAAATAATGTGTGAAATTATTTGATTGGGTTCAACAGCTCTTCCTGGGCTCGTTCTACCTGCGCTCGCCTACTGCAGCTGAGCAAATGTTTAAATCACTCTTTAAGCTTCTTCTTGACAGGCTTAACATTTTTTATCAGGACTACTTTGAGGGGCACAAAAAAGATATTCTGAATAAATACATTTTTGAAAAAGAAAAAACAAAATTTGCGCTTATTTTCGAACAGACCTTGCCAAAGTATATTGTTTTTGGGGTTTCAAAACGAACTGAAATATTTTATTTTAGTTTTTCTTTTTTGGCCATATTTCTTTCCTTTTTCTATACTTCTCACCCCACAATGCCCATCTTCAATAAATATTTGTTGTAAGCTAAGCGAAGCTTTTCACCTGCATCAAATTTCATTACTTTATTTGCCTGTCTTTTTATAGATATCTCTGCTATTATTTGTATATTTAATATATTTGTTAGTACTTGGCTCTGTTTATATACAATTTTATGATACATTGAAGGCTTTTGATGTTGGGCATTTGATGTATGCGCATTGCAGATACCCTGTAAGTTAAGCTATGATTAGGCCTGGAGTTTGTGCCGCTGTTCAAGCTCAGAGTTGCCATAGGAATATATGAAATGTGGGCACTATACATATGCTCGATAGGGAACTACTTCTATACTAATGGAAAGTTATATGCTCTATAAAGAAAATGAAGAGATAAATCTTTGCAAACTTTACTGGTTCTATCCACTCAACTAAGTAACTATGTATATTTGCTACGTGGGCTCTTCTCTCTCTTTTCTTCTACCTAGAGAATTCGTATATTTGATAAGTGAACTCTTCTCTCTTCTCTTCTCTTCTCTTCTCTTGCTATGTGAACTCCGCTCTCGTTTCTTTCCTTCTCAATTTCTCTATACACCCACATAGACGCGCTCAACTAAGAGGTATTCGCTAGTCAACTAAATGGATCGTCTCGTGGCATTTGTTTGTGTAAAGCAAATATACATGGGCTTCGCGCTGACATGTCAGTTTTGATTAGCTCACATGTCGTGTGCTAGGCATTTGAGCTGCTCGAATTGCGGCTGGTGGTGCATGTCTAGTTGCAATAAGCCCAAGTTGAGCCAGATCATTTACACAACATTTGCATTGGGCATAAGAGTATTTTTTTTTTTTTTGTTTTACGTGAACTTTGCGGCATCTCGCTTGCAGCACGCACGCAGCAAACGACTTGGGCAGGCGAAAGCGACGGCGAAGGCGAAGGCGAAAGCAGTTTGGATTCTTGCATTTTGATTAGGCACTCAAATATTTGTATAAACAATAAAAAACAAGCTGACAACAACTTAATGTGCCACACACACAGACACACACACAGATGAAGAGACATGCCACATGCCGCATGCAAGTGTTGCCATACTCATGCTTCAGCTGAGGCAGCAACAACAAAGAGAACAAGAACAAGGACAAGGACAAACTGAAGTCAGGCAACATTTTAACAATCAGAGCGAAAGTTTTGACATTTTGCCCAACAGCATTGAACTACAAATTTTCTATCAATTTCGAGAGCTTTAATTGAATTGAGATTTTATTTACAACTAATTTTGTTTGTGGACATAGAGTGGGCAGCAAGTTTAGGCAATAAAAAAGTTGAATAAAGGCCGGCAAATTGTTTTTAAAATAAGAAATAATCAACAACACTGAACAGTGCTGCAAGCTGTTGAAATGTTAATTAAGCTTTGCCATTTGATCATGAATTGTCTTAGCTCTATCGAATGCCCGTAAATAAGTAAATCACTTTGTTCGAATTGCTGCTCAATTGCTCGACGATACAGGCGCTGCAATGCTGAAAGTTTTGTAGCAGCAATTGGAGAACTCAACCAACTTACGACGAGCGCTCATCAATTGATTTGATATGGCAATCAAGTGATTTGATGCTTCTCGATTGCTCTTGCTGAAGCAACGTTTAGTCTGTCTAGTTTAAGGGAACTAGCTCAGCAGCTGGGCAAAGCTCAAGTCCTACTTGCGAGGTAATGTTAACAGAATATTAAAACATACATTGTATAAAGTCATACATTAGGTTAGCTGAATAATGTTTTAGTTCATCTATAATGGCATAGATGAGGCTTTAAAAGGCAACTATAAACAATGAAATATTTTAAATAGTTTTTGTTTTATGGTAATTTCATTTTCTATAGCTCCTATTTGGTCAATTAATATAAAAAAAGTTTCAGAAGAAATTTTTGAATTTTTTAAAATTTATTAAATTATATTTCTAGTAAAATTTCAAAAATCTTTAAATTTCGCACAGTTGAATCAATTTATGGTCAACAGAAATCGAGCATAAGCGACTCCACAGTTTTTAGCTTATTGACAAAGCCAAAAAGTCGTATAGCATAGGCATTTGGATAGAGATATATTTGATAGCAGTTCATAAGTTTGCATTAAACAGGGCAAAAACGCTTCAACAGTTGTCAATTTTATGCAGCTGTGAATCCAAATTAAAGTTCAGCGCTGAGCTCAGCTGGCGTTCGAGCAATAGCAACAGTTGCAATAGCTTGAAACGGTTTCCGCGCTGAAGCCATTTACAATTCTTGTGGTCAAGAGTTTTGCAGCTGGAATAAAAAAAAAAAGAAAAGGAGGCAAAGAGGTGGAGAGAGAGAGAGAGAGAGGTGAGAGAGGTATGCAGCCCTTTACCGCGATTTTGCAATTTGTTAAGGTTGAAGAACATTAAAACCGTAGAACTGGCCAAGCAATTTGTTGGACCATCCGCAAGTTGAGCTGAGTTCTGTTTCTTGTTTTCGCCATCTCTTTTGTGGACTGCTTGCACCTACTCGCTTGCACATTACGCATACGTCGCGTGGTGCACAGAGCTGAAATGCAATTTAAACAGTAAATGCGAATGGCAAGACGAGCCAGCGCAGCCAGGTGAGTCCATAGAGTTCGACTCTAAAGCGCAGCGCAGCCACTCATACCAAAACTAAACCATAAAATGCATTGAGACTGAGTGGAAGTGTGGTGCGGCCGCTCCCTTCGCCAGTCTGAAACTGTGTGTGTGTGTGTGTGTGTGTGTGTGTGTGTGTGTGTGTGTGTGTGTGTGTGTGTCTGTGAGAGTGTGTGTGAACACATTTATATAACAGTCCGAGTCTACAGTGTATTAAATCATTTTATTTTTATGTACTGTTTATGTAATACTTCGGCTCTGTATCAAACGCTGCTTCAATTGCTTTTGAGAACTCATACAACTACTTGGCCAACTATGCGCTTTAGTGTTGCTCAGCTTTACTATAGACTTCACTTAAAGCTCACTTGCTTAAAGAGCTTAAGAATTGACTCAGCTACGGCCTGAAAATATGAGCTGTAACAAATACAAATGGCTAAGTGGGTAACTTAGATATGCAAAATGAACAAAGCTAATCAATTACAGGGTATTTAGCAGTCAAACACTCTCAGTTCGTATACTTATGCTGCTCTCTATGTTATTTGAGCACTCAAAATGAGCACTTTACAACGAGAAGAACATCTTTAAGCTGATCACTTTAAGTTCTTACCAATTTGCATAACATTGTTCAGGATTATTTATTAAAAATAAGTCCGCTTGCGCATTATATGCTTGCTAATTCTTATTACAGGGTATGTTTTAGTTTATAACCCAACATGCTGTTAGCCTTTATAGAGTAATTCAATTTACACTTTACCAGTAAAGTCAATATGAAAGCAGAGTCAGTATATTTACAAACATAAGCTTTTTACAGGGTACATTTAGGTCCTGCACCTTACAAAAATTCGTAACCTTTAAAAACATTTCTGTTTGCTTTCTTGCTGAATAAGTAGATTTACAAAAAAAAGACTTCTGAATAAATATATTTACAAAAAATAATCTTTTTACAGGGTATATTCAATTCATGCGTAGTAGATTACATTGTTTTCTTTGACACCTTTTTATATTTATTTATTTTTTTAGTATATAATAAATAACTTTAAATTTCCTGTAACAAGTTGCCCTATCCAATTGCAGGGTATCTTCTAGTCGTTCTATAAACAGTCCATTCAAATGGAGAGTTTTCCTTTGGCTGAGCCAAATTGTGTTCTGAAAATCCTCAAATTTCTGTGCACAATAGGGTCTAAGCAGTGGCGTAGCAGTGGCAGGGGTAGTGTCAAAGGGGTTCCGTGGTTTGGGGTATTTCCAGCCACATGGCGGCGCATGGATCATCCCCAACAATGCCACAGAATTCTCTGTGTGGCCTTTAGTCGCTGATGCGTTTTTAATTGTGTTTATTTCCGCTTCGCTGTGACACGTCATTTATTAGCTGGCAATGCGTTGCCTCTAACTAAAGCCGCCCACCTCACGGCCCCTCTTTGGTTGCACTCGCCGCCCTCACCTGCTGCCTATGCCCCCTGCCTTTTGTTGACCCAGGTCGTTGTTGTGATTTATATGCACTTGGCATATGCCAGGCGCAGCAGGAGAAAAGAAACTGAGCACACTCGACTCCATAATACTCGTTCAAGTTTTGCCTCGAACTCAGTTAAAAAACTGTGTTATATATCATTTATCTAGGGTTAGATATTAAAGTAAGATATAGTATTTGCTAATTGCCACGCCTTCAAGAGGCGTATTTATATACGTATTACATCAACTTTGTTCAATCTACAAAACCAATATGCACTCTTCACTTCGTGCACGAGCATTCAAATCAGGCCAAAGCAGCTGCCAGGCATCATAGAGCTCATGTTACGCATACGCTGCGTTAGCATGAAATATTAAATATATAAAAAACTATAATGTATATATTTATACATATTTCATCAAAGTGGTCTAAATGAACTGAAATATAAAGCCAAACGAGACTTAAAGTACTTGAAAAATGTATACAAAATATATAAATATAAAGAACTATTTAAATACATAAAAATAAAAATATTGAAAATATAAATATATAGAAATAAAATATATAAAATATTTAAAATATAAGTAAAAATAAATGCATAGATATATAGGTATAAGAATATATAAGTATATAGACATACAAATATAAGAATAAAAATATATAAATATTTAAAAATATGAACACATAAATACATTTATGTTCTAATAACTTTTTATCTAGTTTATTTTGTTGAATTGAAATTCTAGACCAAATGTTGTACTGATGGTTTGACATTATTACGTATTAGATAAGTTGCCCAATTGGCCGTCACTTTTGATGTTTTGTTAGAAATATTTCAGCTAGATTTCCAGATTTCAGATGGTTACACATTTTGTTCAAGTAAAGATAAAAGCTTTTAAATTGAATTCAAAGACATCTTCAAATAAATCTAAATTTATGCTAAATTCTGATTTGCGCATAGCCAAACCCATGTTTAGACCAAGTTTGTATTTCGTTGCGCCTGGCTGCCCTCGCAGTTACTGGAGGTCATACAGCTGGCAATATTTCATTGCAGCTCTGCATCTTCATCATCATCATCATCATCATCATCATCATCATCTTCTGCTTCTTCTTCGCTTATGTTATGTCACAATTTTCATCTTAATTAGAGTTTCAAATTCTTTTGTTGCCTCAAATAACCAGCTGCAGCGTCCACACATCTAACTTTAACTGTTCAGCTGACGTTGCAGCTGTGCAACGTGGGCGTGGCCAGGCTGCCAGGCTGCCTCCTGCTGTGTTAGCAGTGGTTGTTGCTGTTTTTGGCAGTTGGCCTTTAAGCTGCGTTGCTTGCATTATGCGTTTAACAAAAGGCTTAAACGAACGAGCGGCCCACACAAAATTTATGCTAATTTGTTTTTAATGCTTGTCGGATATACAGCTTAGGGCAGCAATAGGAGAAAGCAGGGGGCGGAGGAGCAGCAGCAGGAGGAGGAGCAGCAGCAGCAGGAGGCGGCTATTTGCCCAAGAGGCAGGGTGTAGGCGGCAGCAACAGCCGCAGCAGCGGCGGCTGCAGGAGGTGGCCTTCTGACCAAGACCCAGCCACACATATGGAAAACAGCTACAATTGCTGCCCAATTTGGTTAATAAAGCAAATGCAATGCATTGCATTGGCCGCATTATTTAAGACGCGATGCGGCATCATTCAACGCTTGCAATTCCTCATATATGCGCAGGATATAAGCGCGGAGCACATAACTATGTAATAGCTACAAATAGTAAGTGGATATATGTGTGTGGATGTGTGTAGTATTCGATAAATGCAGAGAAAGATGGAGAGAGAGAGAGAGAGAGAGAGAGAGAGAGAGAGAGAGAAAGAGACGAAGAGAGAAAGAGAAATAGAGGGGAAGACTAAGAAAGAGAGTGAAAGAGTGTCAATGAGAGTGTAGAAGTCAAGGGCAAGTGATAGATAAAGAGAAAGAGAGATAGAGAGAGACACGAAGAGAGAAAGAAACAGAGAGAGAGAGAGAGAGTAATACATGGACACAGAGAGGCACAGAGAGAAAGAGCGATAAAGAGAGATGTAATGTGAGAAAGAAAAAGCAAGAGAGAGAGAGAGAGAGAGAGAGACAGAGAAAGAAGCGTGGAAAAGAGAGAAGAAAAAGAGAGAGATGAATAGATAGTCTGGAAGAAAGAACGAGAAAACGATACTTGTGATGTGAAAGCGAGAAAGCAAGAATGTGAAAGAGAGAGAGAGAGAGAGAGAGAGAGAGCGCGTGAGAACAAGGCAGAACTAGAGAAGCAATATATATATACATATATATATAAAGAGAACGAGAGAGAGGCAGAGAAAGCGAGAGAGCGAGAGAGAGAGAGAGCGAGAGAGCGAGAGAGAGAGAGAGAGAGAGAGAGAGATGGGAAACCAATGCATTAGTTAGTCGAAATGCAGCTGACACCTCAACGAATTGTGTAAGCTAATTGTAAATGGCAAACTCACTGAGTCAATATAATGTAATATATATTAAATTAAGTTGAAATGTCTTAAAAAAAAGCAAATTTAAATAAATATAAAAGTGTACATTAAGATAAGAGATTTCTTGGAAAGAGCATAAAAGATTCTATAGATATTTACTCGAAGCTCAGCTGCTGATTATTTCTTTTTTTTGAATAAATTTCTTAATTGCAAACAATGAAACTTTTCTCTTCTTTCATTTTTTTTATTTATATTGATTGACTTAAAATGTTTTTATTTCTAACATTTTCTATGTTTAGTTAAAGTAAAAATTTAGAAAATTGAATTTAAATATTTATTTAAATTTGTTTTCATGGCATTCTATTTCCTTTGTTATTTCAGTTTATTTATAGCCCTAATGCAATAAGGAAATTATAATATTTGAGCTGACAAATTTGAGCCAAAGAATGCAAATTGTATCAACAACTTTTTCCCAAATAAAAAATAAAAAAGAAAACGTGAAAAAAGAAAAGTTTTGAAATTTGCATTGCACAAAGGGAAATGCTGCGAAGGAAGTGCTTACAACAAAAAAAAAAAAAGAAAAGCAGTCAAAGGATGCCGAGTCATAATATTTATTATGTAATTTAATAATAATGCACTTGCACACACACACACACACACTGAGACAGACACACACACACACACACACACACACAAACACACTGAGACAGACACACAAACACACTCTCAGTACTGAAACTGTAACTGTGTGAGATTTTTGCAAGTGGCGACTGCGTAAAAAATGATTTAATTAATTAATTTTCATTAAAAAAGGACGACAGACAGCAAGTGGCGCAACCGTTGCCAACTCGATGTCCTGCAACAGTGACAAAAACAACAGCAGCAACAACAACAGCAGCAGCAAAACTCCAGCAAAATAATAACAACAAGCGTGGCAACTGTGAAGGAGCAGCTGTTGGCTGACTTCAACTTCAACTGCAACTCCCAGCTCCCAGATCCCAGCTCCTGCTTCAGCTCGTGCCTCAGCTACAGGTACGGCATCAGCTCTTTCGTCCTGTCCTGTCAGTCTGGCTGTCATTTACAATTTTAATCTCGTTGTTCAGTTTAGCTTAAGTTGGCAACAGGATAATGAGCACAAGGATAACGCATCTGTTTCCCCCCCGCCGCTGTCTCTCCCCGCAACTGCAGCGCTGCAACATGTCTGTAATTAAAGAGGCGTGGCGCAACGCAAAAACAGAAAGAGAAAGAGAGAGAGAGAGAGAAAAAAGTGCGCAACCTGCAGGACACCTGGACTGGAGCCGACTGGAGCCGACTGGATGCGCAGGCCAAGTTTTTTAAGCCAGCGAAAATTTTCATGGCTAATAAATCACTTTTAATATTAATAAAACATAAATCACAGCGACTAAAAACTTGACAAGGGTTCAAGACGTGGCCGAGGTGGAGGCGCTGTGAGGGAGCTGGTTATAGTTTGAGTCTTTGTGTCAGCGAACAGCCAAGGCAAAAAAAAAAAAAAAAAATAGCGCGAAAACTTTTTTCGCACAGCCTTTGAAATTCGCGCGGCTGCAGACAAAACGATCTCTACAAGATGATCCAAAAGTTTTTGACTTTTCACTTTGCAAGAATGTAAAGTGAAACTTTAATGTGTAGCCAGTGTTGGGCAGTGCTGTTGGAATGCAACTATGTGCATGCAACTTGAAAGGCGTCAAGACGAGGGGAGAGAGACGACAAAGAGAGAGAGAGAGCGAGAGAGAGAGAGCGAGAGAGAGAGAGAAAGCCTCAATGCTATTTACTACTCATACTCATACGACGCGCTATAAAAGAAACTGCATAAGTGATATGAGGAACCAGTGTTGAGCAGTGCAGTTGGATTTCAAATAAAATCAAAGGCTGTCATGAAGAAGATAGAGAAATCGAGAAAGCTATTTTATATAAATTATAATATGTTTAAGTTGGCTCAAATGGAATATGACGCCAGTGTTTGGTAATAAATGAATGACTATTGAAAGGTGTCTAGGTGAGGAGAGAGACAGAGAGAGAGAGAGAGAGAGAGAGAGACCTGTAAATATGTTTACTATGAGTGCTTACTGCATAGGTGAAATGTGAATTCAGTGTTGGGCAATGCAGCTAGTAATGAGTAAAGTGGAACAAAGTGAAAGAGCAGTCGAAATGGAGAGAGCTAGCTAAAAGAATATTTATTCTACGCTCAAATTGCTCTGCATAAAACTACAGAAAAAAAGTGTAATAAAGTTCATACTTGATATAAACTTCAAATATTTAAGCTTTGACGATCATCAACACAACAAAATTAATTTTTTTTTGTTTATATATAAGAAGAATTGAAAAAATATATTTTCATAAGCTTTAAGGTAATAATAATTATTACATATATATTTTTTAAAGTCCCAAATAGCTTACAACATGTTTCTTAAATCTGACAAGAAAAAAAAACAAGATTTTGTGGATAATTACAATATTTGTTCAAAATAGTTTTCTTCTTTTTCCAAATTTAATATTATTTTTGGTTTTTTTTTTTTTAATTTTGGATTACTGAAGACCAAATAGAAATTTATGGGAAAGCCATTTAGAATAAAAATAATAATAAATGAAGCTATAATAATTAAAATTATGTAAAGAAAGTTTCATTTTCTAGTCAAACCAATCAGTTCCGAACTCTCAACAACGGCTTTAAGTAAATTGATGCCAATTTTATAGAAAAATTCTTAAAACTCCGCACAGAAATCCCAACTAATTTCTTCAAAGAATTCACTTACTTATCACAGAAACAACAACAAAATTCGCTTTCTCACAAAAACCTGTAATTTTTCACTCAATTTTATTAGCTAAAAATAAAATGTGTTTTTAATTACCTTTTGCCCAAAAGACACAAAAAAAAACAACACTTTTCCAACACTTTTTTTTTTTGCTGTTCACTTGCAACGTTATTTCATCTTTTTTAGAAAAAAAAAAAAAAAAACAAAAAAAAACTTGAAAAAAACACTAAAAAAAATTAGCTTTCGAACTGTGAGACTTTGCAGCGTTTGCAACACTTGTAAATAATTCGTTTTAGCACACTTTTCTCTATCCTCTTAATTTTCTGTTATTTTTGGCAATTTACAAATTAATTTTCAACGTTTTTCAAAACCTTTTCGTAACGGTCAACGTAGAAGCGATTAACGGCTAACGACAAACTGTTAACGTCGAACGTTGAACGGCAAACGACAAACGTCTAACGGCAATTCGCTCGTTTATTTGGCGTTTCTCGACTGAAGCTGGCAGAAGAAACAAAATTTTGCTGGCGCTTGTTCTCACCGACCGACCGACGCGCTAGGAAGTTGCCCGAGCACTGAACGAGGCTCGCATTGGGCCAGCGAACAGCGAACATGCCAAGAACAGGACAGGACCTAACACAACTCGCATGGCCTTCGGCCGGCCCAACGAGCCGTGGCCAAACGAAACGCACGAACTCCACGAGTCGCCTGAACAACCAAAGCCGACACGAACAGCGAAGCGAAGTGCGCTCGACTGCCCGACTGGCAGCACGAGCGCCGAGCAACAAATGCTAGCTAGCTAGCAACAAATGTTGCCAGCACCAGCAAATGTTGCCAGCGCCATCAAATGTTGCTCGCCATATCGAAGACTGGGCGCATTTGACTGGGTAAAGTGTTTGCTATAATTATATGTTGAAGGCACTTCAAAATGGTTGACAGGCGAAGAGGGGGCGTGGTCGTGGTATTATGAAGTATATAAAGTTTATATACTAAGTCAGGACGATGAGCGCAATCAAGATAGCCATCTGTTCGTCTGTATGAATGCGTCTGAACAACTAGCAGCTGAATCGAATGATGTATGTCATATTTTCGATATGGAATTAAAACTCTATATTTATATGTTTCCTATTCAGCATACTAGTATAATACTAAATAATCATTCTGCCATACTAATATAAAATTTATTTATAATGTTGTCTTTGGATTATAAGCCTGTATATACATATAATTTACTCTTCGAAGGTTCCTCAGCTTCTACATAAAATCTTAGTTACTCTTCTGTAGACATGAACCTGCTTACTCTATATACGTGTGAAGAGCCAAGTGCCAAGAAGTTCAAAGCAATGTCTAAACTATGGAAGAAGCTTAACGATAACTGCCAACATCCAATCCATATATTCCTTTATATTACGATCTATGCTTCAAGAGTGAAAACGCTTGGTAAAAAAAGACAATGCTTTGATGCTGCTGAACTGTTGCTCTACTGGGCCTTTCGATCGAACCTGTCTAACCACATTAACTTTTAGCGTAACATGCTTCAATTAAGTTTCGCACTTCATCGTAGTGCGAGACGAGCCAAAGTTCAAAGCTAAGTTTCGATTGCTGTCGCTATCAAAATATAATTAAAACTGCTGCACAAAGCTAAAGGTGATGGTATGTGTCGGTTATTACCCTGTAAATTAACTGAAGATGGCATCTATCTGAATGTTTCTTTTGCTGAACAAATTCTACATTTTTGTGATTCAGAATTACTTTGAAACCATGCCAATGCCATGCAATGCTTAGATCAATTTTCAGTAGTATCTTTCTAGTTAACACTAAAGTTGTAGAGCTAATGAAGATCTACTATAGACTATATGTGAGACTATTTACATATGCTGACATTCTCTCTGTGCTTCTATGCATTCACTAAGTACAACTCCAAGTTTTACTCTCGGCTATCACAAACTTCTTCTAGCTGCTAATATACCCTCTTACTGTTACGTATTTCCAGGTTAGAGCGTATAATAGTTGAGGCTTTTGCAATCAAAGACACTTTGCACTAGGCACTAAAACAAGTCCCCCTCTCTCCCTAGCCGCCCTGCGCGTCTTTAACAATCCATTTTGCTGTAACCCGTTCCTTTTCATAGTACTTATTCAGTGCATCTTTCAGCACATCACTTACGCAAATCAAATAGACCAATAGACTGGGCCCCTTGCCACCTTGCCCTTGCCAATTTTCATATGTGGCAAAGCGCTTTGGCTGCTTGCTCAAAATGAAATTCATTGCGTCGCAGTCGACGTCGACGGCGACGGCGACGGCGCAGCTGACGGCGCTGCCTTTTATCAAATGAACACGAAAATGTTGCGTCAGTGCAAAAGATGGCAGCGCATCATACTCAGCAAATGGGTATCCAAAAATCCAGCAGCCCAAGGAGCTGCCCTCTTTCGGCACTCACTTTCATGCTTCATAAGTAAAATTCATTTGCCACGCCCCTACGCCTGGGCGCCCAGCCAACAGGCTGCGTTGATTTTAATGAAATGTCATCAACTTTGAGGTGTTTATTGCGCTGACAAGAAGACAAGAGCTCAGCGGCAGCAGCAGGCGATGGGCGCAGGCGGAGGGTGTGGCAACCCTTTGAGACAACCCCAAAGCAACGAGGCAGCAAAAAAGTAAATTTCCCTTGGCACATGTCGAAGTTGAAATACTCTTATATATTATAATAGATATCTAATATATATAACTCCTTATACATATATATATATATATATATATATATATATATATATATATATATATATATATATATATATATATATATATATATATATATATATATATATATATATATATATATATATATATATATATATATATATATATATAAGTCAATCAGCATCAATTGTAGATTCGATTTGCTGACAGCTGGAATATAGTTTGGCTAGCCAGGCTGAGAGATATGGGTAAGAGCAAGTACTTCAAGCGTAGTGTATCAAAATAATCTTTGAGTCTTAATGTCAGCCCACGCACAGCTTACTCGAGTAGACTGCGACGGCAGCTAGGTAAAGTGGGCCTGGCGCAGGCTGGAGACTGGAGGCTGGGGCGGGGATCAGGTGTCTGCTCTGCGGGCTGGCAAAACATTTTCATGTATCATAAATTGTCAAACACTTAAAAAGTGATTACGTGTGCGACAACCCCAGCCCGAATCGTTATATCAATTTATAGACTCTCCATAGGCCCTGGGGGCGACGGGGGGCTTGGGTTTCAGTTTGGGGCAGGGGTTAGTTAGTTAGCACTTTAGATAAACAAATTTTGTGCAAGTTGTTAACTTTAACGATGACTCATTAATTTCGTAGAGTTAACACGCGTTGTCTTTTATTTATAGTCCTCTGTTTATATCCCTTGCTGAAGCGTTGTGTTTGCCTAGCCCTAAATTTCATATCAGACTCGAGTCCCCATTTGACTCCAACTGCATACATACATACATACATATATATGTATGTGTATGTATGTATGTATATGGGATGTTGTATATCCTAAATTTCAAATTCAAATTCCCCCTTAAGTCCCCAAAGGAGACAACAAAAGCTTCATTTATTGTTTTTTCCTGCGCTTACCAAAACTTTTGTAACGAGTTGTTGTTGCTTTGCCTCCTTGTGACACAAATTCACAATGCATTGCAGCAACAATTGTGAACTGAATTGTGAAATTAATGACAGCCATAGAGAAGCCATTAGAAAAACTAACTTTGGCTGCTCATTTCCTTTTATAGACAGCCATTTCCAGTCAGACCTTAAAGCTGTTTATAATGGATCTTATATGGCTTATCTAACCCTAACTCTGATTATCATAAGAGTGTAACTCATTGTCATTGTCATTGTCATTATCATTGCTATAGTTATTACCATCAATTAAAAGCTACTGCATTTAAAATCACACCATATTTGAAATGTCGCGTCGAGTTCATTGTAATTACATTTTAAATTATTATAATTAAAAAGGAACTTGAAACAATTTCATGTACCACTCAGCTCGAGTGTGTCTTTCTACAACATTGCAACATTGTTTGCTTTGCGCCTCTGTATTCGAACTCCCCTTCACAGACACCAACACACACACACACACACACACACACACACACACAAAGCACCCACTCTTCGGCCATGCGTTCAGTCGTTTTGTTTGCCAGCTTTTTGGTGTTGTTCGACAAATCGCTACAAAATGTAACTACTTAACAGCGTCAACAATGCCACAGCAACAAGGCTGAGGAGGCGTAGTAGGTCTCAGAGGGGGGCTTCGATTGTCTGGCGGGCGGTCGGGCGTTCGGTCAGCCTGGCAAATTAAGGAATTTTCAGTGCAAACACAAACACAAAGCGAAAAAGCTGCAAGTCACGCAACAATCATTTGCCCCAGGAGGGAATCAAAACTGGGGTGACTGGGCCTGAACAAGCTGCACAGTGCACCTACACCCACCTACAGCTAAACAGCTCCAGTGCCCAAGCCCAACACCAGGTCCAACTTCAATTGACGTCGCGTCGCATCGCATGTCCATCAATGAAAATATATGTTGAACAATTTGCCGTTCCCCCAACAGTGCCCGGCCCACCCCCGCCCCCATTGGGCGTCCGCTACTTTATTATTTCTTATTGAATAATTATGGCTCATTTGGGGGCGCGAGTTGCTTGTGGGCGTGGCAGCGATAACATCACAAATGGCCGCAAGCGTCGGGCAATGAATGGGCCAAGCGTCAATCGTCACCAGCCCAGGGGCGGCGGCCGCGTAAAAGCTGCGGCGGGGGGAGGAAGCGATGGGGTCGTGTACGCTTCACGTGCTTATCTCGTTTCCGTTGCTTCATTTAAAAGTTAATGACTGCTTTCAGTGCCCAGCTGCGCAGGACGTGCCACCCAGGCCACACAGAGGACATGACCAGAGCCCGAGTTCCAGTTCACAAAACTCATCCAACCAGCCCCAACCTCCCATTCAGTTCCACTCAACATTGACATTGGTGCGGGCCTTTGGCATGTCACCAGACAGCTAAATTGATTAGCTTTTCACAAAAATAAACGCAAAAAAAATACTCTAAAATGATTTTTAAAAAAATATCGTTGCATACATTTGGGGCGTTTCGGGCAGGAATTTCGTGTTCTCTTTTCGCCGAGTTTTGCATTGATGCTTCACTACTTTTAGATTTCGATTGGCCATCAACTTACTTGAGAAAATTTGAAAGTGGGAAAGGAGTTCTGGAGCAGGAAGTGGAAGGAAAATGTTAGGCAAGAAACTGAGAAGAGAGTTTGGAAGAGTCTTGAAACAACACAAGAGTCCAATAAAGCAATTTCCGACATAAGAACTTTGCTTAGAATTTGAAATTGAGAGTGAGAAAAGAGCTCTCGAAAAGGAAGCTTAAGGAAAATGTTAAGTAAGGAACTGAGAAATTGGGAAGATTCACAAATCAACACAAGAAACTTTCAGAGTCCAATTGGACATGATCTGCTAAGCCATTTCCGCCATAAGAAGTTATCATAAGGAAATCATCTGCTTACGCAGTCTGTAGCTGCTCTAAACGCTGACCAGCGAAGCCTGCTGGTTACAGTCTTATCATATACTGCAACTGCATGTAGGGCATTTGAGCTTCGGCTTCAGCTGCTTACGCACATCGCTATTTCAAATTGAAAGTCACGCAACAATTGACTAGTTGTTGGCTTGAGTCCTTGGCCACATTTCCTGTTTTTAACCGAGGGCCTGCCCTCTTTGCTATCTGTCCATCTTCTCTCAGTGTCTCTGCTGGGACCCCCTGAAATGGAAAGTAACATTGTTGTGGTCAGGTCAGCGCGGTCTTCCTCATTCCATCGCAAATCGCATTAATGTCGCTTGTCTCGCCTGCTGTTGGCTATTAAAGGCAAATGTTATTGAATCATTAACACCTTGGTGGCTCCGCCCCGCCGCCGCCGAAGAGAGCGGTGTACCGAAGGCAAAAAAAAAAAGATGCCATAAAGTTTATTAGAAGTCGCTTAATGGCAACGGATGTGCAAGTTTATTACAATTTGTAACGAGAGCTCTCAAAAGCTGTTGATTTACATACAAACTCACAGTCACACACACACACACACACACACACACACACACACACACACAAACACACTTTTACACACACAGCTGCAGCTGGGCTGGGCGGAGGTGGGAAGCCCCACTGGGAGGAGCTGACAGTGGAGCACTTATAAAATATGCAGCAGTCGCGTGTCTATTTTCAATAAATACTTGCCGAGCGACTACC
Source organism: Drosophila anceps (assembly GCA_035045945.1). Taxonomy (NCBI): domain Eukaryota; kingdom Metazoa; phylum Arthropoda; class Insecta; order Diptera; family Drosophilidae; genus Drosophila; species Drosophila anceps. The sequence continues at coordinate 8,342,694 of JAWNON010000004.1, read as the reverse complement.
TCAGCCAGTGCTCATTAAGTGGAACGAATGCCTAATGCAACAACATTGCGTGCACGACTACAAGATACCCTGTAGGCAAACTGACATTGACTGCAGCTGCTCGACTATGAGATATTCTTTAATAATAATGCATCAAGAAAGTGCTGTGTTGTGACTTACTCGTTGAGTTAGCTAAATGACTTATGTACCAAAGGTAGCAGTACCAAATATTGTAGCTGCTCGACTACGATACACCCTATAGTGAGTCTGAGCCCTAAACTGTGGCTACTAAAATGGAATATAGCAAAATATGTTATAAGAATGTGTTGGGAAATCAAACTATAGTCACAGATGATCGACTATGAGTTGCAATGCCGCAAGCGCTTAGTTATTGCTTGTCTAGCGGGAGTTTAACATAAATTTTGCTAAATAATTTATGCCCTTTTTCATGTTAAACATATCAAGCTTCACATGCGTTGTGCATAGCCATTGTCCACAAATTACTAGGGTATATCATACTTTAGCAGCTAACAGCTCTGCAGCGAATAGCTCATTCGGTTGACTAAACAAATCAAGGCGCTTTAGCTGGAAATTTATGCAGCAGCCAAAACATTTATTAAAATCAAATAAAAACGTTGCCAGACTAAACACTTTCTATTTAGATAGATAAGACTGCTGCCAGATATCAGTCAAATATATAACTGTTATAGATAAAGCTACAAATGAAATTTAGATAAACCCACTCTAAGTTAAGTATATCAATATATAGATAGATTGTAAGGACAGATCTATAATAACACTAATCTATTCAACAGACCTTAAAAGTTGCGAATTGTAAATCGAGCGACTAAAAAGCGAATCGAAACCAATTCGAAAAGCTCATACATTATGGAACCATAATACATGACTAATGGGTACTAAAGAAAAACAAGATGCATGACCAAGTCGTCCCTTGTCCAAAGGCAAGCAAAACAAACTGAAAACCCGAAGCGGATTAGTTGAACCTAAGCTAAAAAATGAAATCGGATGTCAGGTCTATGCGAGGACTTTGGCAAACCTTTTTGGCCGCGAATCACAGCCAAATGGAATGTGTTGACGTCATGGAGATGGGAAATAGTAAATGGAAAACGGGAAACGGGAAAATGGGAAAGTGGGAAAAAGGGGCCCGAGGAGGTCATAAGACTTGGCCGGGCATCTCATTGGGCAGGGTTATGTATTTTGATGAGCCATCACGCGGCAAACGCGTCGCGACTTCCTCAAGGAGCCGGCAACGTTTTTAATGTTGCCAACAATTTTTAAGTAGCGCAAACTGACACAAGACGGCCAGCGAGGGGAAGTAGCAGACGCTCGGTATCAAGCGGGGCGCCACACGCTGGCGCTGGTGCTGGGGCAAGGCGCGAGGCGCAAATGGGGAGCGGCAGCCCGATTTTTGCAGGACTTGGGTCGTCGACGTTGCTGACGCTGACGCTGACGCCGACGCCGACGCCGACGCACGCTTAAGCATAAGTACTTCCGACTTTAAAAGGATGTCACATCCGGTTTTGGCTGTCGAGCGTGAAGCGTAGTCCGGCGACGCGATAAGAGCCCCCACAGACTGGCAACGGCAGCACGAAACTTGTGGCAAGTGCCGCAAACTGTGACCGAGGTGCAACTCGAGTTGAAGGGCTTGAAAGGCGCTGGCGAAACTTCTTTGGGCACAATTGAATTGCTTGCACAGCTGGTCACACGCCAGCAGCATAGTGTGGCCGGAGGCCCTACTTCTAGTGTTGGTTAACATCAAAAAGATTGCATGTTTCAATCAATAAAAACTATTAAAGAGGAAGTTGAGCTTAGGCATTTCAGTTAAGTATCAGCTTTGATTAAGGAATTAAAGCTCAGCTACGCAGTTTAGTAATCTCTGCAGCCAATACGTGCTGGTGACCGCTGATGCAGTGTTGTAAAACACTACAGTCTTTGGTCAATCAATCGATTGAGTTGTCAATTGAGATCTGTGAAAGTCGCTTGCATCAAATTGAAAAAGTAATTTGAAGCACTCAGCTGTCGAGTGTCTGGTCACACTGGCGCTAACAATGTGACCAGTGTTGACAAATGTCAACTTGTTGGCTGACAGCTGGTAAATCAAAAAAACAAAAACAAACAAACCAAAAAGAAGTCGTGACTAATGATGACGTTGAGCGTGCTGCGGCAAGGATGGCAATACGGCATATAGAATACAGTATACGGAATACGGTGTACGGTATACGGAATATAGTATACAGATTGGGGCATACGGGATTTGGGGAACGAGCAACAATGGCTGACAGGGCAGACAATGCCTGATGCTGACATTTATGTAGACATAACAACTGCAAAATTGTTCTAAGCGGCGACAATGACAATAGAAAGAAGCCTCCGGCACATCGAGCTGCCCTCGCATTTCCCGCTAGCTCCGCACCATCTCGAACACCCGCTGAACGGGGCTTAGGCCATAAAAGCTGGCAGCATGAGAAGCGACCAAGATTGATGAAAAAGCGCCGGCAAAAACAATAAAATGTATCTGAGGCATAACACACCGAAAAAAAAACAGAAAAAAAAACACACACACACAAGCTATGTATGAGTGTATCTTTGTAACTGTATCTGTATCTGCATCTGCCTCTGTATTTGTATCTGTTTCTGTTTCTGTATCTGTATCTGCAGCCTGCATTTGTGACAATAAGCGCAAAAGAAACTGCAAGGAAAAAAATGCGATTGCAATGGAGATAAAAAAGAAGTGCAAAAGAAGAGCAAAACAACAAACGAGCAGAGAACAGAGCATGACTAGATAATACCCTTTATACGATAATACCCTCTGTAACAGAGCTACGAGTCTAGCAAGTCATAACCTGTCTTAACCTATGCGAAAATGTTTTATGATTTGGAGCTAAGTTTGAAAAAGATTCCCATAATCGTTACTTATCGATTAACAGTTTTCGACTGCCAGCAAGATTTGCCTATGAATATATAGATACAGTTTCCAGAATGATAAGTTTATGGCCAGATTTGTAATTATAACAGGCTAATCCTCTCTTTTTTACAGGGTATTCGCAAGGTATTCAAGCATTAATAGAGCGAAGCTATGACTGTTGGAAAGTTGTATAGCTATTCAGCTATTCAGCTGCAGTGTAAGCTCTTTTCTCGCTCTCTTTTTACAGGGTATACGAAATATATATATATATATATATATATATATATATACAAGGAAAAAAAAAACAGCCAGCAACAGAGCATGGCGAACGATGGCAGTGGAAATCGTCATTCGGAATGAGCATGGGCGTTGCCTGGATGGCCTGATGGGCTATTGGGCTGCTGGGCTGATGGGCTGTTGGGCAGTTTGGGAACGGATGCTGGGAGGATGCTGCTGAGATGGCTCCTGATTGTAGCTTAAACAATACATTTGACAAAAAGCGGAGTCAACTGCAACTGCAACAGTCACACATTGCACAAAGGCTGCATATCGAGCGGGGCAGGGCGGTGGGACGGAGGGGGCAATGTCGCCGCATAATATGTGTTAAGCCAAAAGGATTTGCTATTCGAAACCGAGCGAAAAGATAAATAAACAAAAGCTGCTGCTTGACTCCTGCTTCCTACCAAATGCCCAGCTGCCCCTGCTGGAGTGGGCGAGTGGCGTGTCCGGTTGTGATCCCAAGGATGCGGCAGCCACAGCCACAGCCACAGCAGCAGCAACAGCAGCAGCAGCAGCAACAGCAGCGCCACCAGCAGTAGCAACAACAAAAAAGAAAATAGGGAACCAGAAAATTTTTAATAAGTGCCACAATGCAGAAGGACAAAAAAAGAAGAAGCAGCAAGGCAGCAGGCAGTCAGGCGATGCGGAGGCACAGTCCTTGCAATAATGAATGCTCGGACACACACACAGCATGTGTATATATATATATATATATGTGTGTGTGTGTGTGTGTGAGTGTTGGGCATTAGATGGCAGCCAGAGGCCAAACCCCAATCCCGCCGAAGAACATTACGTCAGCCAAACGTTTGACTGACATGAAATGCGAGCGCAAATTCAAATTGTTCCCAAAGCCAGTGCGAACAATTAAGCAAAGCAAAAACAGTGAATAGATCACGATTCAAATATGGGTATATGAGTATATATATATATATATATATATATGAATCACGCTTTTAATCACGACTATAGATCATGAATCAGCTGAGTAAGTGCAAGGATTTGCACTAGCTAAAGCGTGGGCTGATTGAGCTGCCAGTGAAACGTTTAAGAACCAGATTAAATGAAGTGACACGAGTTAGGCTTATACGTTTAAGATTAACTCATATTATATGTTAGCCATATTTATATAGCTTAACACACGCATACATAAATGGCAAGTTCAACGTTTAACTGAAGCCGCCATGTTGCCAATGCAAAGCTGTACGAATGCCATGCAAAGCGAAAACAATAAAATGTTAATAGAACAGAGTTCCAGCTCTAGGAAGCACCAGGCGAAATGTTTAAATTGAATAAACCACTTCAAGGCTGCTGTCAGTTGAACAGATAAAAGCACATTTGAGTCGTGGGAGTAGATCCTGACCTGGCACAAACAGTATCAGAGACCACAGCAATAAAAACAAAATTATAAGAAAATATATATTTGTAAGGGCAGGCGGAAAATGAAAAAGAAAAAAAAAAGGAATAGCAGAAATCGGAGAACGGCAAATGCAACATTCAAATAACAACAATGAACGAGCGGCAGCTGCAGCCACGGCAAATGGCGAATGGCAAACGGAATTGCAAAATGAAAACAATTTGTGCACAATTTTAATAACTCTCATTCACATTCCCGTTTCCATTCCCAATCGCATTTAGTGGCCACGTTTCGACCGGCACTTAAAATTAAAAAGAAAAAAGAGCCAGAAGTACAGCCAAAGCTAATGCGACTGAGAATGCAAGAGAAGGGCATCGTAAGAGCGAAACAAGTAAGAAAGCAGCAAGAAACGAGTAGCTAAAACTTGCACAAAAGACAATTATAAAATGCAATTGAAGTGGGCGACACGTGGAAACTGCGCTTGAGTCTTGTGGTTAAATTCTTTTCAAAATTTCTATCATATTTAGATTTTTGATAATAATATATATTCTTTTTACTTTGTACCTTATGTAGTCTCTCTCTCTTTCAACTATACGCTTTGTAGGGAACACATAATCTGTTCTATGAGAACTTAGTTTAAAGTAAACATTTTCGAATGCAACTTTCTACAGATGTTTCCCTGAAAACTACAATGCAACGCATATAAGTATTTTCTATATCTGAAAGGTATTCTGGAAAACTTTATAAGCATAATTTAGGTTCTTTTAGTAAAAGACTGCGGGAGAAAGCTGTCAAAAATTTAATTTAATTTTAATTTTTACTTGAATTTTTTTTATTATATTCATTTACTTTTATTTAATTTAATAATATAAAATAAAATAAAAAGAAATTTAAAAGAAAATTATTAAATATTAATAACTTAATTATCATATAATTATTAAATATTATAATTAATTTTATTTATATTTATTTATATTAATTTTTATATTTATAATTTAATTTTTTAATATTTTTTTTATATTTCTATTGATAATAAGCTCAATTAAAGTAAATTAGAAAATAATATTATTTTTATTTTTATTTACTTTATTCATTTTTTTGCTTATAATTTAAACCAAGTTTATTAAAATTAAATTAAATTAAAATTAAATTTTAAATAAAAATTTCATTTTAATTAAAATAAATAAATGATTATAATATATTACTTAAATAAACTACTTTCTTTTCTTTTTTTTTTTTTAAATATTACAATTATTTTTAAAAATTTGATAGCAGTAACTAATAGATTTCCTAATATCTTCTTCTATTTAATAACAATATATTAAAACTTAAAAAATAAAAAAAAAATAAAATATAAAATATATTAAAAAATATTTGCATCAAATGCATAAAAATGATGAAGTTGAATTTATCAATTATTTAGTTCTTATAATTTTGAATATATATGCATATATTTGGTATTTCTGCAGGGTATTCTGCAGGGTAGCAGCTAAATCGCCGCTGCAAAATGTTCGCGCACTTTTTTCATTCAAGCTGCTCGATATTAATGCAAACAATTAATATTTTTTAAAAATTAATAACATATGAAATGCCCTGTAATAATATTGTGATTAATGCATGACACAACCAACACACACACACACACCCATCCATGCATCCATCCATATGCTGATTGCATTTATTTTCCGAGGTCTTTGGTAATTTTGTAAATTTATACAATTTAATTGGACACGAGAGCCGCAGCAGCAGCAGCAGTAGCAGCACCGGCAGCACCGGCAGCAGCAGCAGCAGCAGCGAAAGAGTCGATCTGTTATTGACCAACAAGTTAACTTTTTGTGGTCAATCACACTCAGCTTGTGTATGTGTGTGTGTGTGTGTGTGTGTGTGTGGGTGTGTGGGTGGGTGTTGGTTTGTGCTTCAAATGTGGGCGTGGCCGGCAAAGTGGCAACAATATTCGCAATAATTGTGCGGCTCTAATGATGCGCGCTCGCCATTCGCTTTAAATTTAATTAATGTGCAATTTTCGCTTTTAGCTCACACTACTTACCCTCACCTAGCTGGCCTCACCTGGCCACCCCGTATATTCCAGCTAGCCATCGGCAGTCTCTCTCTCTCTCTCACTCTTGCTCCCTTTTTCTGGCGCGCCCGCCTCAGCTGCTCAGCTCGTGTCGGGTTTGTTGTTTTCGAAATTGATGAATTACGTTTAATTAGCTGCGCGTAATTGTACCACACGCTGATGTAGCTCCCGTTTTGGCTAGCCACTGAGCCACGCCCATCTGGCGCCCCAACAACCCCTTCCCGACAGCAAAGCTCCTCTGGCTGTGGTCGAGCCGATAAGCAGCGTCCGGATTTGTCCATTTATGTCTGCATTATGTTCAGCTGCAGGTGTTTATAATTTCCTTCCCCCAGCTCACTGCTCACCGCTCTCTCTCTCTCTCTCTCTCTCTGTATCTCTCTCTCTCTTTTTCTCAGTGTCCGCCAACCGCTGTGCTGCCATCTCTTTCTGCGGTGATGGATCATCTGGATAATGACTATTGGCAATTATCTGAATGAGTACTCGGACTTGAATAGTAACTGAATTCCCTTTTCGGCTGTTGCCGGCTGCCTTTGAGTTTCTGCGTGTATATACCCTGTAAAATGATGAGAGCTAAGCATGCTGAATGCTAATTAGATAAAGTTAATAGGAAGTTCAGCTATTTAATGCACATCTAGGCTAGTTGCCTATTGTTATACCCTGTAAATTGCTCAAAGGAGAACACGATGTATATTAGTTCAATCATTTCAGCTATTTCAAGTCCATTAGCCTGTAATTCGTTTTTATACCTCGTAAATTGTTTGAGGTGAGTTTGATAGGCATCAACTGAAGCTGAGTATTATCGGGCCATATTACTTCTGATTTACTGTCACTTAAATGTCTTATATCAATTTTTAGTAGCAATAGAGATATATCTTTGGTTTAATTTATGTACATATATGTAAAAATACCCTGTAAAGTTTATGCATTAACAAGAAAGACTGGCATGACGGAAGATATAAAGATATAATAGCTGAGCTTTTTGATAAAACAAAAAGAGTTAAGTCAAACGAAGGCAAATTAATACGTTAATTACGTAAAAATTAATTGATATACCCTGTAATTAGAGATTGTACCCTGTAAGCGTTCACTTAAGTAGCCTTTAATAGGCATAAGCTGGAGTTTGCAACGCTTCAAGGCAAAGTTAAATGCTTGAGTCTTTCTGCTGATTCGACGCAACATTCTAGAGGGTTGACCCGTGGGTGGCGAAGGGCGTGGCATGGGGGGGGGAGTGTTTTGTAGCGAATGAAACATTCATTTGAAATCATTTAATAAATTCGCACTAAATTTCAATTCCATTTTCATTAAATGCCACATAAATTATACGCATCGAGGGCCACTGAGGTGTAGCCGCTTGCTGCCTGCGCTGCACAGCGGGGGTGCAGCCTGTGTATATATGTATATATGTATGTGTGTGTGTATGTGTGTGTGTGTGTGTGTGTGAGTGTGTGTGTGGATGGGTGGCAGGGCAGTGGGTGGCTTAGAAGCACGTCTGTTGGCTGAACCAAATCGCGTGTTACCATATTTCGTATTCATTTTAAATGGTTGCGCGCCATTTGCGCATAAAATGCTTTTAATTTTTCGTACATTTGTCGTTGCAGGCCAGAAGCCTCTGTCTGCCTCCCCCCCCCCCCCTCTCTCTCTTACATACACACAGACTCTGTCTCACTCTCTCAGTCGCTTCTGTGCCGCCGCGACTCTGCCACTGGGGCACATTCTCAGTTCGACCTCAATAAAATTTAAACAGCGCTCAAAGGCGCAAGTGAGAGCCAAAGAGTGAGACAGAGAGAGAGAGAGAGAGAGAAAGAGAGAGAGAGAGAGGGGGGGGGGAAGAAAAAGGGCGACAGTGGAAGGGCGTCAAGCGACAAGGCTATGCAGATAACCAAATGAGTAGCGCGAATCGAATGAGCTGCAGAATGCACAATGGGAAGGCACCTCAGTGTGCATAGATACCCTGCAATAATGGGCCATGCCATCAGTGAGTATATTTTAAATAGTTGCATAATTATGAACATGAAATTGATTTTCTGCAAATCTTATAAGCTAACTGTATCGAGAGAGCTTCAACTCTACACACAGTAGCCAGCAAAACGTTTACGATGGTAAAACGTATTTCTTTTTAGCCAAACAGCATGTGAAACGTTTACGAATGCAGCACAAAGCAGAACCAGTTGACATTCAAAATGGGAGAGTGCGAGGTTGGCTTGAAGAATTCTCAACTTGTTATATAAAGTGAATAATATATATATATCATCTGTATCTTTATATCTAAGTTTATGTGGGTGAAGGTCAGGTATTGTGCGATCCACATTTATCGCTGCTTAAGAGCCACATATACATGAAATACTTACACATATATATATAGCAGTATGTTGCTCATATAACTTTTCGAGCTCACCTCGCATATGTTTATGTATATATTTTTATTTCATAGGCTTACTTTGCATATCTCTAACAATTCTCATCAGAGTACTTAAAGTTCTAATTGCCAATAATAAATAATAAGTAATATTGCAGCTGTAGCTTTAACTGTAAATATATATATATATATATATATATATATATATATATATATATATATATATATAGTATATATGTATATATATACATACATATATTCATAGTCTTCTCGCTGATGCCCAAAAAAAAAAGAAAAACATAAAAAGTTCATTTCCTTTTTGGCGTGTTATCATCGGCACTTCCGTTGCGGCCGCTGGAGGACGACATTGAATATGGACGCTGAGTGTGTGCTTACGCGCGCTCGTGTGTGCGTGTGTGCGCGTGTGTGCGCGTGTGTGTGAGTGTGTGCGCGTGTGTGTGCGTGTGCTGGAACTGGCAAATAAGCCAAGTTAAACAAATGCTTAAAGTCAGCTCCAAATGAAATTAATCGAAATGAAATAAAACAAATTGAAGGCAAACTCTGAACTCTTAAAGTTGCAAAGTTTTTGCTCGAACTGTTGACCTTGTCATAGGGTTTTTCTTTACGGTTGCTTTTTTTTGTTGCTGACCCGAGCGAGGCAAAATTCTTAAGCCCCAAGTCAAGTTGGGCCACCATCACTCTTGGCACGCCCGAATGCAAATACAATTTTCTATGTGGCAGTCAATCGACTAGAAAACCTTGCCCAGCAAGCAAAGGGGAGCGAGCGTAGTATTGGTTAGGGGGGGGTTGGGGCATGGGTAAACTTTTCACTTAATCGCTTTTGCGCTGCGTTCTCAAAGAAAACAAACACAGCTAATTTGAGTTTATCTCCTTGGCAAAAGTTTTTCCTGCCCGCTTTAGCCCAAAAAGTGCGCAAAGTGCAAAGACTGAAAGAAATTTTTCCGCAAATGGCTGGGCTGGCCAGTGGGCGGAGGTGTATGGGAGGTGGGAGGGGCTGGCAGACGTTGATCATGTATTCAGCATTCAACTAGTGTTTTCACTCTCCATTCGAGTATTATCAAGTGTCATGCATAAATTACGAGCTGAAACAAAATGCAAATGAACATTTTCTGGGCTTTGGCTTTTCTCCTTTTTTTTTTCTCTCTCATCTTTTTCGGCAGGGTATTTAGAGAGTAAGGGGGGGGGGTGTGGTGGTGGTCCAG